>JANIWI010000018.1:24307-180854 GCA_030705115.1 Suzukiozyma pseudoglaebosa | reverse complement strand
TAATTCTTTGTTGAATAAACCTTTTGATTTTTCATGTAATGGACAATTGATAGTGACAATATCAGCTTGAGAAACCATGTCGCCTAAATTTTCAACTCTTTCTAAGATGTTGTCGTCTCTGTCATTCAAAATTTTGTTGACTTTGTTTAATTTATCAACAGCTTCTTGAGGTAAGTTTTGGTAATCATAGTATAACAATTTCTTTGGGTTGAAAGCGACTAATCTTTCCAAGATTCTGTAACCGATTCTACCGGCACCAACAGTAGCAACTACTTTACCTTCTAAATCGTATTCATTTTTGGCAACAGCAGCAATATCCCATTGTCCACTGATGGCTTGTTGATGAGCAGGTTCAAAATTACGGACCAAATTTAAAATGGTCATCATAGCATGTTCAGCAACTGCCACAACGTTAGAACCAGTAACTTCGGTAACTCCGATTTTACGAGCGTTAGCAGCGTTCAAATCAACATGATCGGAACCAACACCAGCGGTGATACACATTTTCAATTTAGGCGCATTTTTAATTCTTTGTTCAGTAACGTAAGTTGGCCAGAATGGAGTGGTAATGATAATTTCAGCATCTTTCAATTGTTCATCCACTTCACTACTACCTTCTGGATCTTTGTTGGAGGTTTTGACTAATTCATAACCATATGATTCAACTAAATCTCTGATTCCTAATTCATTTTCTAAACAACCATATAATCTTGGTTGTTCTTTAGCATGTTGACCTGCTTCGTATAAAACTAATAAAACTTTTCCTTTAGACATTTTTGTAAACTCAATTATTGATATTGATATTGATGATGGAAAGATAGATATACTGAGAAAAATGCATTCCTTTTATACTAAAATCGAGTTATCCGAATACATTTACATTGAACTTTATTAGTGCCAATATTTTGTCTCCGCGTCTAATAAATAGAGGATTTTCAAATTCCGTCCTTGCCGCGCCAATAGGGAATGTATGGGAGATACATAGTGATCCACTTGGTAATATTCAAGAATTAATTGGTTGGAAGAGCCGGTCTATAGCTTTGTCAAGTATTGGGTGAGTTAAGTAGCTAAAGAAAAAGCTTTTTTCATATCCCGTTCAATAGGTAGAGAAAATTCTTACACGTAGCAATAGGTTATATTTATAAATAAATTACACAAGAAGTTGACTGTGTATCAATTTTCAAAGTTCACTATTTAATTTCATACTCTGGGTTTATTTCATATATGATATTTATATTTGTATATTTACGATTACTTTTCAATTTGAATCTGGTTAGTATCATTAATAACCATTGCATGCATTTCTTTTTTCTGAGAAGGAAAGCACTTTATTGATACAATATTAATTCAATATCCATCTCTAATTTTCAAAACAAAATTACAATAAAGTGACCGAGGAGCAAGATACAAGAGACAATATTGTGAGAAAATTAAAAGACAGTGAAATCAGAAAGAACAAAATGAAATGTTTTTCATTCACCACTGAAGACACTCAGAAATGTATAAAATCAGTTACAAAAGAATTGAACCGTTAAGAAGATTTGAATTTAAATTCTGTCAATTCTTTGGTTATGAGATTAGTTGATGTATTTTCTGACTATAAAATTACAATATATCTATTTTTCCAAAGTTATATGTTACAAAAGGTCATTTCTTATTATGTAGCAAACTTTTCGAAAACGTATTTCAATATTTAAATTACTTCATATTTTTTAACGTTAGTGAATTGTACATGAAAATTAGGAAATATTTTATTTTCATGATTAATCAAATCAAATTATAAAGATTTCTTTCACCATTTACAATTCGGATTATTGAATAACTATATAATATCAAAATGTTTCTCTGTTTACAATAAATAAGATTTTTTACTCAAAAACCAACGTGGAACCATTAAAATTTACTTTTGACTCCATTTTTCTTAGTTGATGCAATTGCAGCTCCAAACTGAAAAGCAGAAGGCTTATCATTTAGTTTACTTTATACTAAATTGTATTCTGCTGTTAAGACTAAAATATTAACCTAATCTATTTTTATTCGCTTACTATGGCTAAGATTTGAATTTATTCGCTAATATATAGTGAATAAGACGACATTTCATTAGTCAAAAACACACACATAGCAACAAGAAACAAATTTAGTATATTCCAAATGATTAAGATAAATTTAATATATATATAATAAATTCTAAGTTCAACTTGATCAGCAATCTTTGACTTCCCTTTAATAGTGAATTTTACTCAAATTTTTGTTTGCTTAAATGTTCGCTTAACTTTTCTTTGATTTGAATATTCATAATTTTATGAAAACAATACCTCAAAAGCAGGACCTAAAGTTATCAGAGTAATTTGAAAAAATGTGTAAAAATTTAATTACAAAACCGAAAGCAATTTTCCTATCAATTTAGTGTAAGGCATAGTACTTTTTTTCTTGTTTCTTAATACATGATACATGCTAAAATTGAAACAAAAAAAATAAGTAAAGAATTGAGTAAAATGCTTGAAGCATGGTTCTCGTCAGTAGAACTCTATGGTAAAAAACTTGTTTTTGCAATTGAACTAGAACCAGAAGCTCCCAGTCCATTAGTTTTGGAGCCATTAGTTCCAGAAGTACCAAAGTCTTGTCCTCTTAAAACAATGCTACTTGATACAGATTCGCTTTTATGGGAGCCAGTATAAAAACCATTAGAATCATCAGTTGGCCTGACACTAGATTTAAGGCTAGAATCAAAATTAGAACCACCGTATGAGCAACTTAATCCATTTTTGCAACCATTCAGACCACTTCTGGAACTACTATTAGAACGATTACCTCCATCTTTTTGACTATTTTTGCAAACATTTGAATTCATCTCACAACTGACAGAACGGACTGATTCTTTATTTAAAACCAAGCTGGTTCTATTGTCCTGGCTACCTCTGGTTTTTGTAATGGAATTGTCCGTTTTGGAAGGACTTCTACCCGTATCAGTATTAGATGATCTTGATGGTATACTATGTGAACCAGTCAATGAACTTGGTGCTTCATTGCTAGAATTAATTGATGATGATTTACGTTTAGAACTCAGGGAGGAACTTGCTTTTTCACTGTTGGAACTAATTGATGAACTAGATGATCTACTTTTGGAACTCATGGAGGAACTTGCTTCTTCACTGTTGGAACTAATTGATGAACTAGATGATCTACTTTTGGAACTCAGGGAGGAACTTGCTTTTTCACTGCTGGAACTAATTGATGAACTAAACGATTTAGAAGATGATGAAATAGATGAGCTTTGCAGCTTGCTTTGAGAGCGAGAAGATTCTATTTCTGAGCTAATTGATGAGACAGATGATTCACTTTTGGAAGAAACCACAGACAGACTATCAGAAGAACTTGAAGCTGATGTACTTGAATCAAATGAAACAGTTGTATATGGGTCACCATTTTCATCAGTAGTCACTATCACATCACCTGTCATAGTAGTTTCTTTACCATCTTTTTCTGTGGTGATTGTGGTACGTGTTTTACCAAGAGGATAGAATGACGTGGAAGTGTATGGTTTACCATTAGAGTCGGTGGTAACTACTTCATTAGCAATCATAGTAGTTGCCATACCATTTGAATCGGTGGTTTTAATTGTGGCAATCAGTGTTCCAAAAATAATACTCTCCCCACTAATATCTGCTTTAGGATCATCGTAGGTAAATTCTTCATGAAAGTCTTCATTAAAGGATACTCCATCTTTACATTTATATTGCAAAGTCCAATCTACTTTATTTCCTTTTTTGGCTTCAACATACCCTTGAATTAAAGCTCAATCTCCAACCAGTCCTGAGAATAAAGTTTGGGAAAAAGAATTTGTCGTACATGTAGAACTCAAAAGAAATCCACTTGTTGGAAAAAGCCAGGGATTGAATCTATCAGTCATAGCCCAAGCGTGTCTGGGGCTTAAAAGAACACCACCATCCTGTAGAGAGTATCCTATCTTACCAGAAGCAAAACCATTATGAAGATCACAATTTCCACCTGCTATATATAGCAAACGAACATTTGGAGAAGATGCAGGAAGATTGACTGTCCTAATGTGGTTATTTGCGGCAATAAAGTTCATGTCAGCTGAGAGCTTATAATTGCCTGAACCATCATCACCAACAATTTTAGTCTGGCCAATTTGAAATTGATCACGACAGCCCAGCGTCATGACCTCATTTGTACCACCAGAAACAAACAGAACAGGCAACCTGATAGACCCATGATAATATACGTTTTTTTGAATAGCCGGTAAAATTGTGCATTGAATAGTGCCCAGGACTATCAGGATATTTGAAGGATCATCCATTCTTTTACAGGTTGCAATCGATACACCATTAGCTTTCAAATCAATAGTTGATTCATAAATGAAAGAACATACAACAAGTAAAGTAAACGTGTCTCCCGAGTTAACAGTAGCTCCGTCAATAGCCCAATTTAAGTGTAAGTACCAGACATCCCAGGGAAGACCACTTTGTGAAGGGTCTGCATTCTCAAACGTTCTAAATATTTTGTAAAGAATTTTTCCATTGGTTGTTGAAAGCAATAATAATACTAGAGCTACCAAATTCACCAACATTTTTGTGAAATTTAAATATTGAAAAAGAGAAACCTTTCTGGTTTTTTATGCGCTTATTAAAAAATACTATTTTCATATATTCATTGAATAATTTTTTAATTAAAGATGGTCATTGAAGCTACCCAAAGATAATGAATCTCAAATAATTGGTACATCAGAATTGAAAGTACTAAATTTACTGCGTAGGTCAAATAATTACATTTGATTCAAGAGTCAGTACATTAGTAGTCTTCTAATTCTAAAAGCAATTTATCCGCTATCTTGTCCCATAAGATGTTTGTTATTTGTGTAAAATCAATTTTTAAAATTGCATGTCTATGAAAGAAAATCATGGCACAAAACACACAATTTCAAGCAAAAATTTTCAAGTACGTTTATTCCTAATTGAAAAAATCAAAGAAGATACAATAGTTGCAAAAACGTGATACATATCAAATTAAAAGATGCAAAGCAATCATCTTATAGTAAACCAAAGAATCCATCTTAATAAGTGTTAAGCTTGTGAATTTACTTTAAATTTTGTTCACTAAACCTATTTTGTATAGTACAAGACTACAATTTGTGGCATGACTCAATATGATCATTTCTATTTAATAAAATATTATACCTTTTATGTGAATGCAAGCTTTAAAAGAATAAACGGAGCAAAAATGCCACCAGTTGTACACTTATTACGCAGTAAATATTATAAATGTAATTTATAAGCTTTCTCCATCATCAGTGTTTGAAATCCGATTTTAGATCTTTGAAATAGGTCAACAATAAGTTGGATTACCAATATCACCACAAGTGAGACTTAGTCAATACTAAACAAATAATTTTTTTTTTTTCTGGGGTCTTGTCTGTCAGCTGTTTTACATAGTACATATAAAATACAAAATGATAAGACAGCCAAGACACTATTGTTGGATGTTGCTTACATAAAATATTTGCTTATACAGTTTGTGTTATATTGCTTTTAGGTTGGGTGGATACGTTTTCGGTTAAAAGCAAATCATATAGGAGGCTTCTCGATAACTCCTACAAAATAATTTCAATACTAGAGCAAATGTTGTTTACAATTATTATACTGTCGAGCGTATTTATTGAAATTATAGGGTAAATTTTAGGTATTGAGTTTTGAAGTACCACTAATCAAACTGTTAATAAAAGAATTCATGGATAACTCGAATTCAACAAGTTTTTTAAGCAATTCCTTGATTTTCCCAAATGAGCTCTATAAAATAGATCTTGTATACTATATTTGAACCCAAAATTTATTAAAATAATATTGAATAATTTGGTCTAGAATACCAGATACAATATCATTGAGCAAACAAGGTTGCTTGAATCTATTTTTGAAACTTTGAGCGCAAATTTTAAAGTTTGGAACCATTTTCAATCTTACATGATGGTTAAATTCCCAAAATAATTCAACAATAATTTCTTTATTGATATTGACTTGGCAACTTTCCCAATATGATTGTTTTGGGGTAGCTTTCGTTCCAAATGGAGAATAGCTTCATATTTTTATTAACGAACAAAGAGAAAAGTTATGCTAAAATAGAGAGACCATGAAAGAGAAGATTTTAAAAAATTAATACAATTGTGGAGAAGGAATTTAAAAAAAGGATTGTGGTTGCAATTACCAAAATAAAGCTATATTCAAAAAATCAATAACATGTACCATTATTAGAAAATTGCGCTTTACATTTGATAATTTTTTTATACACTCGCCCCGATAATAACGCTAACTAAAGTAATTTCAGCCACCCTGATATTGATATTGCAAGTGCTTTTGTAGTTGCTTGTAACTTTATTGATGAAGATTCAAAACATAATATTCATACTACCTTTTCTCTAACCTTCGTGTGCTTTTTTCCTGATGTTCCAAATTCCACTTCACAAGGTGGTACTGTAAAATTATCAACACCGGGATTTCAGAAAGAATGTAATCATATAACTTGATTTGGATTAGAGTGAACAAATCTGTACTTGCCACGTGCTTATGTAATTATCTGATGATCATTGAACTGATCATCATAGCTTATTATATTGCTACTTTGGTACACTCCTCATAATATTTATTGTGATGTGAGAAACAACTTTTGAAAATAGAGCACCAGTTGTCAAAGTTGCCAAAAAAAAAAAAAAACCCCCTGAAGTTGAAATATAAACCTGTTGTTTAAAAAGCTAAGAGACTTGAGAAAACTCTTGATTATTCTTATTCTGTTTCTTACATAAATGTATTCAAAAAAAGATCAAAAAAATTGTTGGTGAAGATTAGAAAAAAATATATTCTCCAAAAAAAATAAACAAGAAAAAATTTGAACCAATTGCCTGTTGTGCTGACTATTATGATCATTTTTTCCATCAGGTGTTATTTTAAACCCTCTGTATTTTATTTAGCTCACTGGCCATTGAAAAACTGCTGGTTAATTAGTAAACAATGAGATTACTACTTTGAATATCCCAAAATATTTTCTCACATATATTTTCCATCATAACAATTCTCTATTCATGGTTACTCCTCTGAGAATGCAATTTTGTGTACATTATCACTCATCAATATTGATTCTAATACTCTATACTAAACACCTTAAAAAATTAAATTATCTGAAGTCAATAATTTACTTGCAAAATGTTAAACTACTTGCTTTATAACATATTTCTCATGGTTAATCTACCACTACAATTATAATTTTAATAAAATCTGGGTTTTGATGAGGGAAAGAAGAAAAAAGCTTGTTTTGCAATCTAAATCAAATTACAAAGAATTAATTCATAGAGTTCGTATTTAGGACTAATTATTCACACTCAAGTATGTGAATTGAAGCAGATTTTTCAAAGTTTACCAAAAAACATCTATAGTACTTATTAGTATAAACTATGATATTCTATGTTGAAAAATTTCTCAATAGAACTATCCTTTATCTTAAAGAGCTTAAAAAATATCTTGTAAATGAGTATATTCATTTTATTGCTTAAAAGGTGCTAAATACCGTTTACGAAAACATTATTTCTATAAATTCAATCTCCAATTGTATCCAGTTTGGTTTTAAATCAATTGTGATTTCTAATACAGACTATGAAGATCAAATGAGTTTCAGCATTTTCAGTATACCGTGCTTCCTCGATGCTAATATATTATTTAATACAAGTGAATTAAATAAAAATGGCGCCGTTTTGAGAAAAGCCTTCCAATGTGAATATAAATGCACAAATAGCCAGCTTGCAAAAGGTCCCAAGAGTAAGAGAGCGGAATTTTATTCTCAATTTGAATTGTGGGTATACTTTATCGGTACTATGGAATTCTAATATGTAATGTAAAAGAAAAATACCTTCCAGCAGTTCTGACATTGCCGTGAATACAAAGCTCAACTTGATTATAATCCAGAAGAAAAGGAGTATCGAAGCCCATGACTGGTATTGTAATGGTTTTGCCAGTGATATCTATGATGCTTATATTAGGTATGTGACTTACTTGAAAGACTTAGGATATTTATAACTTAAAGCCACTGATAGTTATTGACCAAATCAATAATGAATATACTCAATGATTTGTGAATACTTTTTGATAAAGTTTTCTAAAATCACGGCACCAACCAATAATGAAATGGGTATTATTTTTTATTTTGGTATTGCAGCAACACAGTTTGTGCTGGCTGTGGATTTAAATGTACGCTTAACTCTAAGAATTTGATCAACTAAATACAAATACATGCTACATAGATATTAAACGTGTATGAAGAATAGGGAAAAAAAGATACATTTAAAATTGGTAAACATTTTAGCTAATAAACAGAGTGGAATTGATGATCATATAAGAACTAAATGATATTTTTGAATTAGGACGATAATTTATAATTTTGCAAATAGTGTTGCAAGATTTAGCTGATATTCTAAAAAAATTGGGAGATCTCAATATTTTTCTTGTTCTTCTATTGATTAAAGAATGTGCTATTCAAAGTTTTCATTTTCAAAGACGATTCTCACCACTTGTTCTGGGTGTGGTTTAAACCATTCAAAATATATCAGATAATGTAAACATATATTTTATATTTAGATTTGCTACATTGTTAATGCTACAATTTGACAAATCTGTTGTATGCAATGATAGGCAAAATAAGCCTCCTAATATTCATTAAACTATTTCAAATCCAGATCGATAACTTTGGCAATGGCTAATAATCGTTCATCTTGAAGTCTTGGTAAGGTGAGTTGAACACTACCAATGCCACCTAAGTAGTTCTTTGGGTGATATTTTGCATAAATACCTTCGAGCCAACTAGGATACCTGTGTGAATCGTCGGGATACTCTTTATCCACTATACCAAATGGAATAACACATGCTGGGAAATCGACAAAATTCCACATCTCCGTGTATGGCGAAATACCATAAGTATCATGCAATGGAGCTGATGAACAATTACCAGGGGATAATAATACATCAAGCCCATTTTCATCAAATACTTTATACCAGCCCACCGAAGTTTCATCTTGTATTTTTCTATTCAAGTAAATTTTTGTGACTGTGTCTAAAGGTTCGGCTTCATATATGCAATTCTTTAGACAGTTCACTACTGGTTCTTTACCATCTTCAATATAGTCTAAACCAGATTTAACTCCGTCTATGTGATCAGTTATACCAAACTGTGCCGCAGATGCCTTGTAAGCAACACCATATTTAGGATGATCTTTGATGTATACTATTTTGTGACCGGCAGCTTCCAATTTAGTTGCAGCTTGATTAATAATATCTTGAATTGGAGGATGAACTGGTAAAGTTTCATCATCCACAATGACACCTATAGTTAGTTTCGATGGAATAGGATCAATTTTTTGATATGTGAAAGGTAAAGCAGAATGGTCGTATAACCATGGCTTTGCATTTAAAACGGACTGGGTAAATAATATTATATCATCAATATTAGTAGCCAAAGGTCCTGCAACGGATTTAAATAATAAATAGTTCTCATCAAATGGCAAAGATTTGTCTCCGTAAGGTATTCTATCAGCACTTGGTCTAAATCCATAGATTCCACAACATAATGCTGGAATTCTAACAGAGCCACCAATATCGGTTCCAATTCCAAGCAAAGAACCTCTTTGTTTTATTAAACTTCCTTCACCACCACTAGATCCCCCAGGAGACCATGTTAAATTTAATGGATTTAAAGTTCTACCAAAAATATTGTTTTCAGTTTCAGCAGCCATTGTTGTTGTAGGTAAGTTGGTTTTCACATAAAATACAGCTCCTAAATCATGTAAAATTTTACATAATTTCGATTCTGGAATGTTATCTTTATTACCAATGAACGAAATATAGCCTAAAGTTGAATCAAATCCTGGTACATTGAAAGAATCTTTCAATGATATTGGTAAACCATGTAATGGACCTATTGGATGTTCATTTTTCAGTAAAAATTCGTCCAAATATTTAGCTCTTTGTAACCCATAATCAAACATATACTCAGTACAACAATTGGTTAATTGATTGGCAATTGCTGCTCGATGCAGAAATGCTGAAACGACATCAACTGCTGAATATTTTTTATTAGCAATATGCTCTATCAATTTAGTACCAGATTCGACTTCAGTGATCTCAATTTCATAATCACTCATATACTGTTCATGGATTCCAATAACTGATACTGGAGTTGTTTCATTGAATTGATCAATAACATCTTGAGGCAACTTCCACTCAGGAGGAAGTAAGGCATCAACAGATGCCTTCTTGGCTTGTGCTTTTTCTTTCCAATCGCTCATTTTGTACAATTCATTATTCAACTGGCGTTTGGTTGTTTTTTATATCAAATCACTGGGAACTTATTTCTCGATTGGGATTACCCGATAACGAACATGATAACTCCAACAAATTTCACCTAAATGATAAGATTCCTGGCGGAAGCTGACAAAGCAGAAACTGAAGCCATTGTTAAGTATAACTTTCATATTCTCCTATTGCAAATGGTGGAAAGTTGACCAAACAATTTTGTTAGACAACTTACTAGATCAAGTCTAATAACCTCCCATCAGTTTTTGTACTCTTCTACATTGTTTTTCAATTCTAGACCACATAATATGTATAATCTACAATTTTAGAGAGCTATAGTACTTTATACGTAAACCTAAATATCATTCTTGTAGGTAATGTCTATGGTTAAAATGTAGGTGACATTTTCTGGAAGTTTGTCATTTTTATTTGACAAAAAATGTCTTGAAAATTGACATGAAATCATCGCCAAAGTTTTCAAATTTCATACACTAACAATAAAAAAGAACCCTTCATATAATCATATTAGACAAGATGGTGAATGAAATAGAGGTCGGTATTGCAGCTGATATGCATGTGCACTTGAGAGAAGGTGATATGATGAGACTTATTACTCCAACTATCAAACAAGGAGGGATTTCAATCGCATATATCATGCCAAATTTAGTTCCACCAGTTACAACTATTGAAAGAGTGGTTGAATATAAGAAGCAATTACAAGAATTGTCACCAAAAACTACATTTCTCATGTCATTTTATTTATGTTCCGATTTAACCCCTGAGTTAGTTGAAGAAGCAGCTAAACAAGGAGTAATTCAGGGAATCAAATGTTATCCTGCTGGGGTAACTACTAACTCATCAAAAGGGGTAGATCCAAATGATTTTACTCCATTTTATCCAATTTTCAAGGTTATGGAAAAAAATAATTTAATTTTAAATTTACATGGTGAAAAACCTCATGATGATAATGAGGAAATCCATATCTTGAATGCTGAACCTAAATTTTTACCAGCATTAAGAAAATTAGTCAATGATTTTCCAAACTTGAAAATAATTTTAGAACATTGTACTACTGCTGATGCTATTGAAACCATCAGGGATATTAATAAAGGGAAATCGGTTCTTACAGTAGCTGGAACTATTACTGCTCATCATTTATCGCTTACAATAGATAATTGGGCAGGAAATCCAATCAATTTTTGTAAACCAGTTGCCAAATTACCAAAGGATAAATTTGCATTAATTGACGCAGCAACTTCTGGGGAACCTTGGTTTTTCTTTGGAAGTGATTCTGCACCTCATCCCATAGAGAAGAAAGCAGTACATGTTGGAGTTTGTGCTGGTGTCTATACCCAATCTCATGCATTAGCTTATGTGGCACAAGTTTTTGATAAGCAGAATAAGTTAGATAATTTCATAAAATTTGTTAGGGACAATGGTACTAAATTTTATGAAGTTGATATGGAAGCAGCAAAATCCAAGGAATCTCAGTCAGTGTATTTGGTGAAACGGGAAAACATGGTACCCCAAGCTATTGCTAATTCATCATTAACGGTAGTTCCATTCAAAGCTGGTGAACCATTAGATTGGGCTGTCGAATGGAGGTAGAACGTTATAATGTACATAGCAAAATAGAGAAGAGGAAAAAAAAATAGAAGAAGAAAAAGAAGAAGAAGAAGAAGAAGAAGAAGAAGAAGAAAAAGATGATGATGATGAAGATGATGATAATGATGAAAAAGAAGAAGAAAGAAAGTGAAGATGAATCTCAAGAAGAAGAAGATTACAACTATTGGTGCGAAATTGATAATCACAACAATATGACACAAGTTTTTTGATAACATCAATATCTATATGTAAAAAGCTCAATCAAGAAATAATAAATACTTACAGATTATGTTGTAGTATAAATTTCAAGAATTATCATGGTTTATTATCACAATGTAGTATAAATTTCATGAAATATCATGGTTTATTTTCATAATGTAGTATAAATTTCATGAAATATTATGGTCTATTTTCATAATGTAGTATAAATTATGATGAACACATTATAAAGTTTTTTTTTGTGGTTTCTTAATTGTTATATCAGATTCATCCAACAATTTGATCTTGAAATATCTACATTAAACAAGACATATTTATTATGTATTGTTTACAATTCTCAGTTATACAAAAAATACACACAAAAAAAAAAAATACAACCCTTTTCACCAAAAATATATAAAATGTAACATTATCATCATGATCATGTAGTTCCCAATGATCAACTATTGACTATACGATGATATTATTTTATAGTTTAATGACAATCAGAAATTGGTAGGTCACACGCTCAATGTATGATGATATCATTTATGTATTTTTACTAATGTTATCTTATCTAATCTATTACTGTCAATTGACATTTGTGGTAGTCACTCCTAATATTAATAATAATGATGATAATAATAATACTAATACTAATACTATTGTTGATATCTTAACACTATATGTTTTTTTGTTAAACTATGTGATGGCTCCACTTGATGACAAGAAAAAAATTAAATTTTCTTTCGTCAATTTTTCCCCATTTAGAATTCAAAATTATTAAATCAGAAAAACCTATAAACAAGCGGCTTAAATGATCAACAGATTTATACATAAAACTTGAAGACATACATACAAATACATAAACATAAAAACATAAAAACATAAAAACATAAAAACATAAAAACATAAAAACATAAAAACATAAAAACATAAAAACATATATACAAATATATATATAAACATAAATATAAATATACATATAAACATAAATAAATGCAACAATACAAAAATAAATGCAACCATACAAACATAAACGATGCAAACATACATTTAAATATATATATATATATATATATATATACATATTTATATTTATGTTTGTATTTATATTTATATTTGTATTTATATTTGTATTTATATTTGTATTTATATTTGTATTTATATTTGTATTGTATGTATATGTATTATGTTTTATTACATTTTTATGGATTTATGTTCATGTTTATGTTTATGTTTATGTTTATGTTTATGTTTATGTCTTGTGTTTGGTTTATATTTGTTTGTATAATTTATTTTTTATATTGTCCCCACAAAAGTATAATTGTTCAAGGCACGTCCAGTGTCATTTATGATGTCACTAATTAAAAATTACCCAAAGTAAACAAACATGTGACCATATTTTTCAATTCATATGCGAGCCTTAAATAAATTGTAACAGTAATATTATTAATATTATTTTAATTAAAATAATATTATTTATTAATAAAGTATTGTTTTTTAATTAAGATTTATTATTTATTAATAGAATATTGTTTTTAATTAAAATTTATTATTTATTAATAGAGTATTGTTTTTAATTAAAATTTATTATTTTCTTGTTGAATCGCCGTCCCTTTCTTTCTCTATAAAGTATCAATTACTATTACTATTACTATTACTATTACTACAAAAGATAATATATCATTATTGCGCTAATTAAAAAATTTCTCAATATATTGGCCCCACGTTTCAGTGCCGATTGATTTATCTAAATTAATTAACATCGATGCCTCGCATGGTGCCTCTCGCTTGTTCTCTATTGCAACTCCATTACACATCAGAACTCTATTAACATATAAAAAAACAATAACTATAAACAAATATATATATATATATATATATATATATATATATATACATATTAATACTTCTTTATGAATATGTTTTATTGTTTTTTTGTTTGTTTATTTGTGTGTGTGTCTATCTATTTTTGTGTGCCTATTTATATGTGCCTCTCTATTTATGTATGTCTGTTAGTTTGTCTATCTTTCTAATATGCCAGTTGTGTTCCACGTGGATGCTTTTTCAATATAACCACAAACAAGCCATTAACCCATTAATGGTTTGTTATTAGCTTGGTACTGGCTTGTTTGTCAGTTGGTTTTTTTAGGGGAAAACAATGGAAAAAAAAAATTTGTCAATTTCATTCAATTTAATTTCCTAACACGATTTTCAAAGAGTTTCTAAGAATTATATTATTAGCCGTATGAGTTATTTTTCACATTAATTTTTTTTTTTTTTCCTTTTTGGTTTATATCTTTGTCTCTTCGTTTATTTATATGTTTGCTTCCCCGTCACTATTATAAACTATCATACTTTTTTTTTCTTTATTCTAACAATAACAAACAATTCCATCTTGGTTTAGTTTTTTGTAAGATATTCATTAACTGTTACTGTTACTGTTACTGTTACTGTTATTGTTGTTGCTGTATATTTTGAGTTATGTCGTCTCGAGATCTTCCAAAATCGTTCAAAGAATTTGCCACGGGATGGACAAGACACTTGGGCAATGAGGTCACCATCAACAAACGTAAACATCAATTGATTGAAGAAGATAAACAACCCGATGATTTCGAAAAAGCTGAAAAAGTTCAAGTCAAGAAATTATGGCCCGCTTTCGTGTCAGGTGCTGGGTTATTTTCTGATGGTTATGTTAATGCTTCTATCGGTTCCGTAAATACTATCTTAAAAATTATTTACGGGAAACGATACTCAGAATCTCGGGCTACTTCTAATGTTTCGGCAATCGCTTTCGTCGGTATAGTTGTTGGTCAATTATCTTTTGGTTATATTTCTGATAATATTGCTAGAAAAGGTGGTTTACTTGCTGCAAATGTTATCTTGATTTTTTTCACTATTTTATGTGCTGTTGGTACTTGGGGTGCAAATGGTTCTCCTGAAGGGTTATTTGCTGCTTTAACCACATTTAGATTCTTTTTAGGTATTGGTATTGGGGGGGAATATCCAACCGCTTCAGTTATCGCTTCAGAATTTGCTAATCAATTACCTGCTGGTCATAGAAATCGATATTTTGTTTGGTTCACCAATTTAATGATTGATCTTGGGTTTGTTGTGGCTGCCTTTGTTCCTCTCGTTTTATTATGGATTTTTTCGGAAAGACATTTGGCAGTAGTTTGGAGATTAACCTTGGGTTTGGGTGCTTTCCCCCCAATTGCTTTATTCTTCATGAGATTAAAATTAACTGATTCTTCAACTTTTGATAAAATGCATATGAAACAGGCTAAAGTTCCTTATTTCTTAATTTTTAAATTTTATTGGTTTAGATTATCAATTGTGGCAATTATTTGGTTCATTTATAACTTCTCGGTCTTCTCTTTTGGTACTTTCTCATCAGCTATTATTCAAGGGGTTGTTCCTGATGGTTCTCTTTATAAAACTTTTGGTTGGAATACAGTTTTAAATTTATTCTATTTACCAGGAGGGTTCTTAGGAGCTTTTTCTTCTGATTATATTGGTCCAAGATTGACTATCGCTTTAGGTATGGGATTACAAGGTATTATCGGTTATATTATGGCATCTCAATATGGTAGTTTGAAAGAACATATTGGTGCATTTGTGGTTGTTTTTGGGATTTTCACTACTTTAGGTGAATTTGGTCCTGGTGATAATATTGGTTTATTAGCAGCTAAAACTTCTTCAACTTCTATCAGAGGTCAATATTATGGTATTGCTGCTGCTTTTGGTAAAATTGGTGCTTTCGTTGGAACCTATGTTTTCCCAGTTATTACCAAAAAATATGCTGGTCCTGATGGAACAAATATTTTAGGTGATCAAGTTCCATTTTATGTTTCTTCATCATTATGTTTATTTGCTGCTTCTTTAGCTATCTTTTTATGTCCTGCTGTTGGTCAAGATGCCATTAATAGAGAAGATGAAGCCTTCCTTCACTATTTGACTGAGAATGGATATGATATTTCTCAATTAGGTAATCCTAAAGTTGATGAAGAACAAACATTCTCTTCTAGTTCTGAAGACTTAACTGGCAAACAAGCAGACGCAGCAACAACTAATGTTTCTAGAAAACATTCTGACATTTAATAATTCAATTTAACTTAGTAGATCTAATAAATAATTAATTCAATAAAGTGTAGATTTTCAAAAGTTCTGCCTTGACTTAGATGTAGCAGACCATGCATCTTCTAAATTAAAAACAATCAAAGTTTTACTAACATTTACACATTTTAATTCACCAATTGAATATTTCTTTTTGAGTGTCTACAGATTCGAACGAGGCCTTTTAAAATTGCCAAAATTTTACAAAATTTGTGAGGATTCGATAATATTGTGAAATAGCTAAAACTCAGTTTCATGATCATAAGTTTTTTCCACTTTTCAATGACGATATTGAGCAACTACAATTTTGACAACTCATCATGTATTCAGAATCCTGAAAATGGTTTCCACCTTAGAAAACTAAAAATGATTACAAAACTACATATTATATGTTATAACAAAATACATTATAACAAAAGTTGAGCATGTAATCACAACTTAAGTTGGAGGGTTGGCCGAGTGGTCTAAGGCGGTAGACTTAAGATCTACTGGACGGTTGTCCGCGCGAGTTCGAACCTCGCATCCTTCAATATTTTTTTAAATTATCTTTACTAGTTTTTACTTTGATTATTCGTTCTCTAATTATCATAACATTTTCACTTAAAATGATGGTTTGGTAGAAGTTGTGAACAACTTTTTTTGTAGCGCCAAATTGTAAAAGTTCTCGATCAATTTCTCAGATTTTCAAAATATTTATTGAGGACAAACTAATAAATTTGATATATATATACATATATATATATATATATATATATATATATCAAGATTGTGAAAGCAACAGCTAATAAAATTAAAATTAAACCATTATTTATAAAACTATTCATGTATGTTGCTTGAAAAATCACCATCGTTGCAATCCTCTTCATGTTTTACATTTGACTATAAGCTTTTATTGAATACAACAGCTGAAATACCACTAACAATAGCTGCCAACCAAGCAGTCCAAAAGTACCATTGGGTTTCCAAAACATTAAATTGTAACCAACTAATTTCAGAAATAATGTAGGATAATGTGAGCAAACCCCCAGCAATGGTACCGGAAACCACAGCAGGTAATGAACTCTTAGATTTGAACAAGTTTTTGCAACTGAAAAAAACAATTACTACCGATATCCAACCCCATTTACCTAATGCAAATTCAAATTGACTATAATCAGAACTTAATCCCAACTCTGAAACATATCCTTGAGCCACAAAGTATGCAGACGCATAAAACGTAACCGCGGCACTAACACCAGTTATCAAATAAGTGACAAGTGACATAAATATACTATATAATATGCTGAATTCTACTAATGTTTGTTACTTATGAATGAATGAATACCTTTATAAATTTGTATACAAAAAGTTAACGCTGAAGATAGCACGTGAGACAAGTTCTAAACCAGAAATTAATGGCACCAACAAAGCAGTAATAACAGAGATAAAATAAACAATATAAATCACATATACTTAAATATATATATATATATATATATATATATATATATATCTATTATTGTTCCCTCTTTTGTTTATTGTCGTGATTATAATTATCACCCATGTTTTAATTGTCCCGATTTGGATTATTTGCTTACATAATCACAAAATTTTTTAATTGTTTTGAAATATCGATTATAAGACAGATATAGATATTACAATAAGTGTTTCAAGGGTTTATCATGAACTTGCAATCGATTATAGCATTTGTGTCTTTGTTGTCGATCGTATTTGGTCTTGCATTGGAGAATGGAGGTACCACTACCAGTGTTTCTGTTACAACTGTTTGGTATACCACCACTCAGCCTGGCGGAGCTGTTCAAACATTACCATCAATTTATTCTCAAACCTTCATGATGACTTATTCTACTGCCACACAAGCAGCTCAGTCTGGTGGAATAGAATCAATCAGTTCTATTGGAGGTATTCGAAGTTATCAACAAACTACTGTGAATGGTGGTGATAAGGTTGCTAACGTTTATACTGGTTTTATGGGACTTCTAGTTTTGGGACTAGCAATTATCTGAAATAATAAAAAAAAAAATATAATAGAGAAAACTGAATCAGATAACTCATTTTGAGAGATTAAAATTGTGTATTATTAGCATTGGAGCAATTTATCTTGCAGTACCAGGTGTAAAAGCCATACCTAGTTTATTGAAGAGCCAATGAGTTATGAAAAATTATTGTTGACTAGATTAACAAAATTCTCAATTTGGTATTATGGCTATTATGGGGTTTATTAGGTAATTTGAATATATATGACAATCAGTTAAAATGTAGAATTACGTGATAAATATATTTATATTTATATATAAAGAGCCAGATTTTCCATGGGGTGATTCTCATTTAGATTATAAAATTTAACCCCAAACATACAATAGACTCAAGTTTGCATAGGTGACTATTTCAGTACCTATTGAGTAGTTCTGCTGGTCCAACTTTAGAAAAAATAAATATGTCTTCAATTTGATTATACTTTGTCATTATAACTTGCTCTTTTTTCAAAAACATAATTGATAATACATATTTCATTGAAGAATACACTCTTAAGCGCGTAAATGCATGTTTCATTGAGTTTTACTACTTCTCAGTACCAGTTTCTGGATTTTCATTATTATCGTCAACAACACTCCATCCCATTTTCTTATTAAGTCTTTCGTACTTAGCGCGGTCTCTATCGCTAACACTAGGTTTGATGTTTGACAACGCTTGATTGAAATCGTCAATAGTCACAACAATATTGTCATCAATAGAATCATCCTCGTGATAATAACCAGATTGATCAAGCTCTTGCAATTGTTGTCCCTTAAAAAATTTTCTTTTCAATGCTATGACACCTGCTTCCCTAACTAAAGATGATAAATCAGCACCAGAAAAGTTACGACACTTTTCATTTCCGGCGATAGTCTCTAAATCAACAGACGGATCTAATGGAGTATTATTCGCCCTAACTAACGTTTTCAAAATTTCATACCTTTCAGAAATTGATGGCAATTCAATATATAAAGTTTTGTCCAATCTTCCAGGTCGTATCATAGCAGGATCAATCATGTCCGGTCTGTTTGTTGCCCCTATCACAAATACACCTTTTCTATCGTTTAAACCATCTAATTCTGTTAATAGCGTATTGACCACTCTCGAGGAGGACTCTGATAAAGATGAATCTCTTCTTGGTACTAATGCATCAAGCTCATCGAAGAAAATAATACAGGGCATCGATGCTTTAGCTCTTTGAAAAACTTATCTGACCGCTCTCTCTGACTCTCCCACATATTTGTTCAAAAGTTCTGGACCTTTGACAGATATAAAATTTGCTCTGGATTCATTTGCAACTGCTTTTGCCAATAATGTTTTCCCACATCCTGGAGGTCCCCACATCAATACACCAGCTGGAGCAGTTATACCCACTTTTAAATATAATTCTGGTTTTCTTATTGGTTGTACAATACACATATGCAATTCCATTCTTATGTTTTTTAAAGCACCCACATTTGCCCAAGAAACATCAGGTACAGTAGCGAACCCTTCTCTTTTCGCAGTTGGTTGAATAGTTGGTAATGCAGTTAAGAAATCTTGATAACTGATGGATAAAGGTGCAAGTTGCTCATTGGTTAATGGTTCTGGGTGTTTCATTAAAAACTTTTGAATAGTGGATAATTGCTCCAAATCTGATTTCTTTTTGAACCCCAATTGCAATTCAGTTGAAACTTTGTCATCGATTTCCATAGGTACATCACCGGTCTGTTGTTCTACTTCACTCAAACCTTCAAAAATTCTTTTTATTGCAGTTATACCTGCCGCTGTGACCAAACTTTTCAAATCGGCCCCAACATAACCGGGTGTCATTTTTGCCAATTCCCAATAGTTGAATTCTGATCCATCTTGCAATTTCATATTGGCAGTCATGGATTTCAATATAGAACAACGTTGACTCTCATTTGGTACATTAAGGCAAATTTCTCGGTCAAATCTACCAGCTCTTCTAAGAGCAGAGTCCAAAGAATCAGGACGATTAGTTGCTCCTATGACTACAACCGGTTTACCTCCAGTTTTCAGAATTGAAAGCTCATCCATTAATGTTAACAATTGTGCCACAATTCTCTTCTCCATTTCTCTTTGAGCACCTCCATCTCTCTTTGGAGTGATTGCATCAATTTCATCTATAAATATGATACAGGGAGCTAAAGTTTTTGCTTCTTCAAAAATTTCTCTCAATTTCTTCTCAGATTCTCCCGACATTCCAGAGACAATTGAAGGAGCTGAGATGTTGATGAATGGAACTTTCAATTCACCAGCAAGAGCAGTTGCAATAGAAGTCTTACCGCAACCAGGTGGTCCATACAAAAGAACCCCTCGTGGAGGTTCTACGTTCAAAGCTCCATAAATTTCTCCATGATGCATTGGTAAACCTACCAATTCCATTAATTCTTTAGTTACAGCTTCCAACCCCCCAAGTGACGATAAATTAGTTGTTGGTGGTGTATGATTTATTTTACTCTTTTTCTTAATTACTTTTGATGAACTTTTCGATCTTTTATTAGTTTTCTTGTCCTCTTCCTTTTCATTTTCGTTACTGTCAATTTCTTCATCTTTAGGTTGTGAATTGGTCAAATCTGTAGACAGATCGATATTCCACATCTTAACTAAATTTTTATTTAAATCATTATTGTTTACCTCATCCATCAAGTTATCATCATTAGCCTCATCTATGTCATCTTTGATAGTATCAGATTCAACTTCCAATTGAGAAGTACCCAACTCATTGTCTTCATCCTCTTTGATAGCAGCTAGCACAGGTTCTATAGTTTTCTGAAGTGCCGATTGCTTCATTCTCTTTAATTGAAAGTCACTGCGCTGTACATATTCCATAACTTGGGACACTGTTAAATTTTTTGCTAATGCTATATGTTCAAAGCTAGTTGGATCATCTTTTCCGATTTTGTTCTCATTTGTTTGTTTATCCAACAAATCAAATATCAAATTATACACCTTTTGGGTTAGCTGCTTTGTCACTGGACCCGATGACCCTTTTTTACTCATGATTAACTACTATAAGCTAGCTATGTATATGGTGTTGCAAAAAATCTAGCGATGAGAATTACGTAATCAAAAATTTCAACTGCAAGCGAAGATTGTCAGAAAAGGTGTAAGTCTGTCAATCAAAGTACTTCAATTACCACTCTATCAACATGAATATTGCATTTCAGTTAACAGTCTTAATAATATGTTGATTTAGATTTAAAAAAAAATAAAGAGAAAAAAAAAAAAAAAAGATAGGTGGTGGTTAGTATAAAATCAGCAATAAAAATGGAGAATTTGACTACCCAATTGTGTTACCAGCTTTTATTCAAACTACTAAAACAGCTCATTTCTGGGTATAAACTGAATATTTTGACTATAATGTTATCATGCAATAATCAAAAGTTTAATTTTAAGACTAATTATATGGCTGAAAACTCCTGTTATATAAGGCGATGAGAAACTACCAGCAACTATAGATAATTCAAAAATATTGCAATTGGAAAACTCCAGATAAATTCAGTGATCTGTCAGATTTTCTGATTAAATAATGTTTAGATGTTGCTGGTAGTTTAGGGTTATAATTGAAATTTCACTTTCAAAATTGAGTTCAACTGCCCACTTCCATTTTGGGTCAGGCATAGCAACCTACAGTTGTGGAGCTTTGGTGATGATGTCATAAGATTTTTGAAAATACACTTGTAGAACATTGGAGAAGCCCCTGATTAATAGTAGGGATACTCGCATCCAATTGAGGTAAAAATAGCAATCTTGAATCTAACAGCTAGTTGTGGCAATTACTATAAATAATGGCGAATTTCTCATAAAAAGAAAAGTTTACTGTATCAAGTTTATTACAAACAATAATAATAAAAATAATAATAATCAATTAATATGTCTGACTTAGGAAGAAAACCAATCTCTGATAAAGTTGCCGAAAAGGTTACCCCAGATAGTCAAAAATCAACTTGGGAAAAAACCAAAGAAAATGTCACTGGTGCTGTTGACAAAGGTGCTTCTTCAGTTACTCCAGATTCTGGTAAATCTTTCACCCAAAAGGTAGCTGATGGTGCTCAAGAAAGCTACGATAAATTTCAATCTCAACTTGAAACTGATAAAGAACATTTGAAAAAAGACACTGAAGCTGGTAAAGAAGACCTCAAACACAAAGAAGAAACTTTAGCCGAAACTGCTGCTCACTATGTTGAAGTTGCCAAAGAACAAGTTGCTAATGCTGCCGAATACGTATCCAATGTTGTATCTGGTAAGACTGAAGGTGCTCATGAAAGTGCTCATGCTGCTTCCACTACCAAAACATCAGCCGATGCCACTACTAAACCTTAATTAGTAGATAGCTTTTGTAGATAGCTTAGTAGATTGTTGTTTAGTTTAGTATATCTATTTAATCAATATAGTATCTACTTTAAATTCCATTCCTTTAACTTGCTGTTAAAATTTATTGCTAGTTTTGTGCTTATGTAATTGACGTTTTAGTCAATTACGAACATCACGTGATACTTGCACTTTAAATTTTTGTATTCCGACCGAGATGAACGGGAAGAGTATCTCATCGATAATTATAGTTGTAGGACTAGTAGCAGTAGTAGTAGGTAGAATGGCAAAGAAGGGGAGAACAAAGCAAAATAATCCTGATGATAGAAAAATAAAACCCATTTTTACTCGAGAAGTTAATAAACTGGAAGAAGAAGATGATTTTGATGATTCAGGCGATGATCTGGCGCAGATTGGAGTTTTTGGAAAGGTAACCAAGAAGGAAGATAGACGTGCATTGGTTGACGGAATGGATAGCGAAGAGGAGGTAGAAGATGATGTAGAAGAGGAGGAGGAAGATGAAACGAAAGTGGATTCCGAGGAAGAAGAAGGAGAAGATGACGAAGAAGAAGAAGAAGAAGAAGAAGAAGAAGAAGAAGAAGAAGAAGAAGAAGAAGAAGAGAAAGACGAAGAAGAGGACGAAGGGCATGAAAATATCAATTCTGATGGAAATACTGAGTCAAATAGCAAAGTAATTGATGATATCAGTGGTGATGAAACTGCTTTGAAAGTTAAAAAGTTAAAGAAATTCACACCAGAACAACTAGAAAAGCAGCAAAAGCGAATTAAAAAGACTGGTGTTTGTTATTTATCCAAGATACCACCTTATATGCGACCTAGCAAATTGAGATCCATTATGTCTAGGTTTGGAAAAGTGGATCGGTTATTTTTGAAACCAGAGGACACTAATACATACCAAAAAAGAGTAAAATATGGGGGGAATAAGAAAAAGAATTACACTGAAGGATGGGTTGAGTTTGTCAACAAGAAAGACGCCAAGCTAGCAGCGGCTACTTTAAATGCCAATACTCTTGGTGGTAAGAAAACCTCTTACTACTATGATGACGTTATTAACATCAAATATTTATCAGGATTCAAATGGCTAGATTTGACCCAACAAATTGCCAAAGAAAATGAGGTTAGACAGGCTAAATTAGCTTTGGAGTTATCTCAACAACAAAAATTGAACAAAGCATTTATCAATAATGTAGAAAAATCCAAAGTTATACTGAAAATAGAAAAGAAGAGGAAAGAGAAGGACTCAGTTGATTCTGAAGAAGAAAAAATACGAAGGAATTTCAAACAAAGAAAGGTTACCAGTACCAGAGCTGATGCTAATGATAGTTTGAAAGAAAAGTCTAAACCTAATGAAAAATTAAATCATGTCTTATCAAAAATCTTTTAATCATCGCATCGTTTATAATTAATACACTAATATTTAAATAATACACATAATATACACCACCAGGCAACAGCCTGAACATTAACGATAATTGATTTAATGTTAACTATATTTTGCAAAATTCTCTTTAAATCGTAATAAGAATTGAATTTTATGCTTTAACTCATACTTGCTACATTTAAGCTCATCTAGCAACCATTTGCTGTTAGCAATTTGTTCAGGAGAAAACTTATCTAGAAGATGATACAACTTCGTCCATTCTTCATCTGAAAATTCATGAGTGTACCTTTTTTTATTCATTCGTTCCTTTGATAAGCCCAGTTGCTTCTTTGGTTCTTCGTCAAGATCTTCTGTTATTGACTTTTTTGGAGTTGATTCAACAATTGGAAAACTTTGGTTTTTCAATGGACTCGGATTTCGAATCGGGTTTCCAGACTTGTTTGCATTTCCATTTTTAATTTCATTTATATTATTGGGGGCATTTGGCTTGAATTCAGTAGATGGAGCGTTCGAAGCATTGTTGTCTTTGAAGTCTAAAGGAGATTGTAAATGATATGGAAAATCCAGGTATGATTTGACCTTCAGCATTTGATTATCGATTTTTCGAATAAGGTCTTCATCAGAAATTGCTTCTTTTGCGTCAGTAATATCCTTTAATGGATTAAATGCAGTTTTCTTCGATGGAAGAATTGGCAGCATTATCGGAGATACGGGCGTATTAGCAGCTTGCTCATTTATGACTTCTAAAGTTAAATTGACTTTCTCTAGAATCGATGCACGAGAAATATCTTCATCGTCGTCTTTTAACTCTCCATGAACCCCTTGTGGCAGCATCACCTTCTGTAAAGTTTGAAAACCAAATTGATTATTTTGTTGGGGTTCATGAGATGTTTGAATAGGATGATGAAGTGATTCTGCTGGAAAGTTTTGGTCAACTGGCACTTGAGTGTATTTTGAACTGTCAAACTCATTTAATCGCTTTTTTGATTTTGACTCTTGAATAATGTCTATATCTGTATCAACCTGGCGATTTCTTTTTTTGGAATTTTTTTGATAGTTGACGCTATTCAAAATCGGACTGGAATTTGGAATATTCAAATGAGTGATAGTATTATTGTGATTATTCATTTTATCCAAAGGATAAGTATTTTTCCTCGATGGTGAGTCGATGACAGAATGTAAGTTTACATCTTGATTGATGATTCGAGATTCAACTGTTGAATAAAAACTAGTAGGCCTGATATATTCTTTCTCATGAGCTAGATCAACTGGATTGCTAATTGCAGTGTATTCTTTGTCGTGAGCTTCGTCAACTATGTTTGATTGCTTGAGATTAATCTTGGTGGGTGAAGATGCAAGACTAGTCTTTCGATTTGGTGAAACCAATTGATTATCATCCGAAATCAACTTGGTAGTTTTGACCAACTCATCTTCTTTAGCTTCATTATATTCATCTTGATTGTTCTTAAAACCATTATTTTGCCTAATATCTCGACTGTTCAAAGTTGAAATGGGCCGCCATTTTGCTTGGGTTTCATAGTTCTGGCCACTCAATGGAGCTTTTGATAAACCAACAGAAACTCGACGACGTCCCAGTTTGGGAGTTTCAACCTCAGTATCATCAAACTCCTCCTCTGAATCAAAAACCTGGTTGTTCTCCATCGGTTGAGATACCCTGGAATAGTTAGCTCGTATCATCATTGGCGTCTACAAATTACGGTTAACATTTTTTGCTGTGCGCGTCTAGTTGCTCTAATTGACAGCGCGCTGCGGCTGGACTCAGTTGAAGCCAGCAAGCTGAACGAGTTCTCATGTCCTCCAATAGTCACTACACGAATCTAGTCAAAATCGAACCGTGTTCTGACTATCAATCCAGTATATCCATTTTGCAACATTGTGGTAGCCGGTTATTAATAGGTATTTCATGTTTATTTTCAGCGATTATTTGTTTCATGGTTAAAGCAAAAATTGACTAAAAATTGGATTGGGAAAAAAAAAAAAAAAGAATCAAATAATGGCCTATATCGTTTACTGAATTCGGGGGACTAGTTGATATCTTTACTTCATCGTGTCTTTTGCCATTTTATACCCCAAAAATCGTTAAAACTCATCTCTCTTTAAAACCAATTTAACCAGGTACACGTGATCTAACCTTATAGATTGAAATTTTGCAACAAGGTGTAGGTGAAAGTAATTGCAAGATGTCACTTATTCCTGGTATTAGGATTCCAGCTAGTAAGCCAGCTACGGCGGCTATTATCTTTGTTCATGGACTTGGAGATTCGGGTGAAGGATGGTCGTGGTTTCCTCAGTTGGTTCAGAGATCCAACTTGATCAAGAATCATGAAGAGATTAACTTTGTGTTTCCCCATGCCCCCAACATGCCTATTACTGCTAATGGAGGTTATGTTATGCCTGGATGGTTTGATATTTATGAATTTGGTAATGTCAATGCTAAACAAGATATTGCTGGATTTTTGAAAAGTGTCAATGTTCTTAAATCATTAATTAAGGAACAAACTGATAAGAAAATCCCAGCAGAAAGAATTATAATTGGTGGTTTCAGTCAGGGAGCAGCAGTAGCATTAGCTACTGCTTCTCTAATTGATATTAAATTAGGTGGTGTCATCGGATTATCGGGATTTTGTCCTATAAAATCCACAATTGAGAAAGATTTCAAACCAATAAACTTTAATACCCCAGTTTTTCAAGGTCATGGTACTTCTGATCCAATTATAAGTTTCCAATGGGCTCAAGAAACTAGTGAATTTTATAAAAAGCTAGGTTTCAAAGATTATACTTTCAAATCATACCCTGGAGTTGCCCATTCTGCTGATGAAAGAGAACTTGCAGATGTTCAAACCTTTATAAACAAGATTTTAAACCAATAACCAATAAAAATATACAAGCAAGATTTGATATCAATCACAAGATCTCAATTACATGATCTTCTCCTTTTATTACTATTATTATTAATCAAAATCTCAATACTAATCTAGTTAAATTAATTTTTTTGAAGATTTTTTAGATTTTTTTCAAGATTTTCCGATTTGTTTTTAAAATATATACAATGTAACTTCAATTATAGTATCCTAACTATTATAGCCTGTTTTAATAATCAATTCTACTTCACTTCATTGGAAATAGTAATAGTAATGGTCACGTGCACCAAAATTGGTATGAATTCAACATCTATAAACGTAATACTGTTTCGAAAGCAGTAAACTAGAGGCACCGGTCAATTATAGAATCTATGACAGCAGCATCAAGCCTAGCTTCATTTGTGTCGACTCGGATTGATCTGTCACTACTCAATGCCAAAGAGAAACGATATTCGCAGCAAGTGGAGAAGGTTATTGATTCTTTTGATTCAATAGAAGAATGGGCCGACTACATAGCGTTTCTATCAAAGCTTCAAAAATCACTACAATTGAATGAGGCTAACAATAGTGTGACCTGGATTCCAGATGCTGCTCAAATCGCCAGTAAATTGTCATTTTGCTTATCAAGTCAATTGCCAAGTGGTGTTCACCAAAAAGCCTTAACTTTATATGAATTGATTTTTAGTCAATTAAGTGATTCAACCTTTAATCGACAACTCCATATTTGGCTTCCTGGCTTATTTCCCATTTTCTCATATGCAGCTTTAAGTATAAAACCACTTTTGATTAATATTTATCAACTCATTATGGACAAAACTTTTGATCTCAAAATCATCTGCCAACCCTTCATAATAAGTTTACTTCCTGGTTTAGAAGTTGAGAATTCCGAAGTGTTCCAAGACGTCATGGACTTATTGGATAATTTTAGACTGAAATTAAATGACGACTCAACAATGTGGCAAAATATATTTATTATTATCATTGGGAATTCTGAAAAACGATTAGGAGCATTGAGATTATGTTCTAAGTATTTACCAGTAATGAAAGATTTGAAAAATTTAAGTTTGACAAGTGATTCAATTAAAAATGATATTGGTCCTTCTAATAATTGCGATTTATTTCCCAGTGACATTAAATCTTGCTTGTATCCTGAACCGGGGTTGATTGTCCGTGCTTTTGCTGTATCGATAGCTGGAAATAATGATATCGTTGTAGTTCGTGGATATTTTGATCTTTTACTTTCCCATTTACCGATTTCAAGTTCGATATTCATGAATGCTATATCGCCAAAGGATAAAAAACTTCTTATTATGTCTTGCGTCAAAATAACCCTTTTGAAGGATATGAGTTTGAATAGAAGAGTTTGGAATTATTTACTTGGTCCAGAAATTGAGGAATCAAATAGATCAAAATACTTTGAAACTAATGCATTAGACGAACTTTACAGTGGCTTGATAAAAATGACGAAAGGAAATCTGAGGGAGAAAATCGATGTTTACAAAATTTCCGTTTCGTTGATACTGGACAAATGGGAGATCTCTAACCTTATCACCAGTAAGTTGTTTTCCCCTTTGTTGTATTGTTGTTATGAGAATAAGGAGAATTCAGACTTAATTATTTCAGCTCAAGCTTTCTTTGATGCGATTGAACCAACCTATATTTGGCATAATATAAATTTAATGATAGGGTCTGATGAGAGTTTGGAGCTCGTCCACTTCATTCTCAAAAATTTCAATTTTAATGATGAAGAAATGATTTTGACCCATGTTCCACTAAATATTTTAGCATTATTACTTCATAAGATTAATTTGAAAAAAATCAACATTTTGAAAATTATGATTGAAATGCTTCCGCCTTTAACCAACGACACCGAAGAAAAGATATCACTTAGCTCTGATGACATATCGTCTGCTATTCTGAAATTTTATGAAAGTAAGATAAATGAATCAAGTCCCTGCCCACCATTTACATTTGGGCAATTGTCTGAACTTTTGGTTCAAAACGCAAAACGTTTGTACATTACACATTGCAAAGATAGCTTTGCCACTGCTACAAGCACTATATTTTGCAGTATATTGGAAAGATCTCCAAATATAGCCTGGGATACACATGACTTGGTACAAGCCATTCTCGACATACCTATTTGCGAAGATAACATTACTACAGCTTTGGCAACAACAAAAGTTTTAAACTATTTAGATTTTCCTACTTTTCACGAGAAGCAGATGGTATTGAAAATTGTTTTATCAAATCTATGGTTTTCTCTCGTATCTAATAACCCTTCAAATTACCAAGTGGAGGTTGTGAAAGCAATTTATGATCTTCAAGCCATATATTCACCTGATGAGTTGGAAGCGGGCTTGTTTGAGTTGTTATCGAAGGAAACCATTTTGAAAAGGGTCAAATCTTTTGGGACAATATGGATTCATTCATCGCTGATAAGCGATGGGGACATGATCTTGATGAGACCTCTACAGCTTTTGTTGGACGAATTAAATGGCAAAAATTCAGGGGTAGTAAGTGCTTTTATAAGGAATACTATAAAAAGTGGATTTGCTAATAGATTAATCAAATTGATAACAAATCCACTTTTGAAGTTTGAATTTTTCAATGTAGAGAGATTAGAGTTGATGCCAATCGATGATCTTAGTCAATTTGCGTACTTTATGCGTTCGATTTCTGATGTTATGAATTCAAACCCGAAGCTATTAAAAGAGGCCATCAATAATGAACTACCTGTTATTGACTCTAGTTCCAAGATTGGCATTTTGGAGTCAAACGGATGGAATGTTTCCTCATACAAATCTTTAATGTTGGCATTAATGGAAAAGTTTTTTGATTTAAAGGTCCCAGACTCGTTACTCAAAGATAATTTTATGTGCGAGGAATGGTATCATTCTGTATGTGCTTCTATTGACGTGTTAAATAGCTTGATAACTGGAAATGAATCCGATTTTTCTGGAAGATTGAATCATTTGATCAAATTTTGCATGTACTTTGTTGAGAAACCATACAACTCAGAGATTATCGAGTTAACCCAAGAAAAAATCCTAAATTGCATTCTCCATTTTTTGGACATATCTGAAAATTCGAATATGAAGTTGAATTTATTTTATATTCAAGGTGAAGGAAATCAAACAGCATTTTTAAAACTTTTGATAAAAGGTATTCAAAAAGTGGAAACTTCAGTCCTCCTTGAACGCTGGCTCCATGTAATAACAAAGTGTTTGCATTTATTTAGCGAATCAATATTTACTGTCTTGTTAGCTTTAAATGATGCATTGGTGCATAAATTGGATCTTTATTTTACTCAAATTGCTGATGGTATGCAGATGAATGAAAGAACGGATGTGGAAACTTCAATGAATTATTTGATGTCTGGATTGGAAGACTTGTTATGCATAAGCCATAGCTATTTGCTCACTTCCAGCCTTCAAGCTTACACCAAAAACAATAATGGAAATGATGGCTTTTTTGGAAACGTGATTCAGGGTGTATTTCAGATTGAATCTCCAGCTATCAGGTCCTCTGAACAGAATAAGTTGTATTCAATTTTGATTTCATTTCAAGACGCAGTAAAAGTTTGTTTTCATATTTGGCAATGGGCTGATTCAAAGCCCCAACTGAGTTCTGTTGATGTATCTGATAGATCCTTAGCTTATATTGCAAGCAAGCTCAAATTTAGAGCCAAAAAATTGCTCGAGACATTGCTGGATCTAGAAAAGAAAGAGGTTATTGAGACTTTCGTTGAAATTGATCCTCCCCAGAAGACAAGTATTAAATTATTAAATATTTTGGATGGAGGTCGTTCTCAAGTAACCTTACCACACATTTTTGATTCCATCTCATCAAGGTGCTATCCTCAATTACTCGAAGAATCTAAGCGTTCTTCTTTGAACACAAACATATCTGAAAAAGATTTATCTAGGTTCTTGGTGTCTTACTTTTATTCTGTTGATGCAGATACTGTGTTGGAAATCTTCAATATTACCATTCAATTTTTGAAAACTGTTTTAGCAAATATAACCAGCTTTCGTGTTATAATACCAGATTGTCTTATGATATCAAAACTTTTGTTTTTAAAGCTCGATTCTTCTAAATATGCTGAGCAAAAGCGGTCTAAAAGAGATTTGTCTGATATTTTGGTGAAGCTATTTAGCGCTATGATGAGCAAAGGAGCCAGCTCAGGTAGCCCAGATTTAACAATTGTAGATGGCGATAACGTGCAAGAAGGCTCAAACTTGGACAATGCACTAATATTACAAGACGAGGTGTTACGTTCATTGAGTTTTGTATTATCTGATTTAGAATTAATCTTGTCAGATCAAGACAAAGTAACATCCACAGTTAACATTGTTGTTTCTAATTTGATTGTTCCGCAAACAAAAGGGAAACGTTTAAATGATATTTCACTCCAAGCCTTGAGCTTGTTAGAGATGGTTGGCGCTCAATTTCCTACTAAGATGTGGAAGCTGTTAGTGAATGATCTATTTATGAATAACTCTCTTTTCGAGCAAAATACTACAAGGATCAACAATTGGGATAAAATATTTAGTATATGGATTTCTGGAGAAAAAGGGAAGGTAGGAGATATGATATCTAGAATTACACCGGCCCCATCTGTGTCTACATCTAATCTATTTGTGTGGAACGAGGGATCTGAGATTGATATCAAAATTAATACAATTAAGCGATTAGCATATATTATTTTGATACAACCTGACGATTACTTCGTTCCAATTCTTCAGGACCTTTTTGACCGAATTAAATTTTCGGTTAGTGGATCTTGTCCTGCAAAGTATAAATCAGAAGTAACTGTACTTCTACGAGTGATAACATTGAAATTTAGTGATTTACAACTACTTCCATATTGGACTTTCATCTCTTATCAACTAGTTACTATCTTTGAGATTATATTGACAAAACCAAACAAGGATTTGAGTACATTACTGGTGGATGAGGCTGTATTGATTCTTTATGGCTGTAAGTTATTGGATCAATTATTATTGTTAGGCTTCGATGAGTTCAATTTACATGAGTGGATTTATGTTAAAAACAGTCCAGATATCATAGATGGAACATTGAAAAGTAAGATGGTTTCAATCATTGACCAAATTGCTATGAAGTATGACCTCAACTTTTTCAAAGATACACCTTTGCGACCAGAGCAGCCACATGAGAACATGAAACCAATTTTGTATGGCGTGAAACATATCAACCACATTACTAAATTGCGGTTGTTCTTTGATTCTCTAAGTCTCATAAATTATGAAAGGATGTTCAGTTTGTTCAAAGTTGACCGTGATTCTCTCTTAGCTGATGCTTTGAACGATATTCTTGTGTAATTTATAGTTCATACGATAAGTAATACAAAAGCCGATTGACTCATGGATTGATTAATTTGTCAATGCAACCATGTATGCAATAATAGTAAACTTCAATATATTTTTGAAATGCTAGTTTGTCTTTTTGTTAGGATAATCCTCTCCAAATTCAAGTTTTCTCTTTTCCACAGTTTTTACTTGCTCCTTTTCTGGCTCCTTCTCTTTACCAGCAACTTTGAGTACTCTAGTGTTCTCTTTTTTTCCGTTAACCTTTCTGAAGTATGGTTGGCATCTCCAGTATGGAATAATCCGATAACTGCCTCCCCAGGATTGTGGCTCGCCTACAGTAATGACATCAATTTCTGAAATATTTGGTTGATTATAAATTTCAGATACTCTTTTTTCAACTTCAGCCACTATTGCTTCCCAATCTTCAAATGGGGAATTAACACTTGTTCTACCAATAATAGGTCTCAAATCCTTATTCTCCTCAAGAAAGCTGTGCAATAATTTAAAAAAATGAGATTTCATTGAATGCCTGCTTGCAACACCAGGACATTCTTTGACGATTTCAAAATATTCTCGTAGCATTTTATCAACTCTAGCAAATTGTTTATCTATGTTATTATCTTTAGTCCAAAAGACACCAGGATTGTAAAGATTTCCTTCAGCTGACATCACTGCATCACAATTTGTAGCTGCAATACAACGTTCAATATCAGATGGGTACAAGATATTACCATTGGCAAAAAAAACTTGATCTTCAGGTAGATTCTCTCTGAGGTATCTTAAAATATCCCAATTTGCTAATCCCGTTGCTTGACCCTTCATATCTCTGGTTCTTCCATGAATTGTTATGAATTGAGCACCTGCATCAAGAACCATTTTTGCATATTCTAGAGATTTTTGCTTATCATCATATATTCTAATCTTGGCTGTAACTGGTACACTTAAATTTTGATGTAAGGTGCTAATAAGTTTATGAACAAGATCCCAATCATCCATTAAAAATGCACCATACTTTCCCTTCTTGGCAATTCCTTGAGGACATCCTAAGTTCAAATCAACAGCATCACACTTGGACTCAACCAATTTTGCCGCCTTAAGCAATAATTCAGGGTCATTAGCACAGAATTGAACTATTAAAGGGCGATCTATGCCTTTATCACCATCCATATCACTCCACATTGATTCCCGATATTTCTCTTCACTTGAGAACAATCGAGCATGAAACATAGGTGTATAACATAAGTCAGCACCATATTTTCGAGATAAAATTCTCCAAGCCAACTCAGATTGATCTACCATTGGGGCAACTATAGTCTTTGGCTTCCCTATAGCATCATATAAATCACGTCCTGGTAACTTAGAAACAGTCATATCTTGATAAATTGTCCTATAACCCAAATTGAATAGTTTTTTCAAGTGTTTTCCTATTAAAAGCCGGTTCCTGATAAGAAACATCTACTATCAATCATTCCTACCATTTAACCGTTGAAAATGAGATGAGATGAGATCACGTGATTTGATCTCGATGAATTTATTTTTTTGTTTAACAAATTTGTGGAAAAGTTAATGATTTTAAAAGGCAATTGACTGATAAAAATGCTATTAGTTAGTATTTATGCTTAATATTTGTGTGTATCTATGATTTGGTTTTTCACAATTTTTAACAATTTAAATTTTTTTTTTTACAAATTTTTCATCTTTTAACAAAATGTCTGAAAATTTGTAATAACTAAAACTTTTCAATTTTTTTTTACATTTTTTTCAAACTTTTTTGTTATTTCTCTTTTTGAATTCTTGTTAACACAGCTCTTTGCATATTAAAACTAGTTTTATCATACTCTATTAATCACTTTAAGACATTTATTGTTAATTGATTAAATTATGCAAAAAATTATATACAGGACCAACATGAGTCACATTGACAAATCTTAGAGTAGTAGTAGGATAACGATATTTCACAGATCTTGAAGCTTTGAATGAATATACAACCATGGGTCAAACAGTGTATATAATTGACTTAGAGAGTGGTAACTTACAGTCTTTAGCAAATGCCATTTCTAAAGTTGGTGATTATGATATTGTTTTCATTCATGATGAAACTGAATTTCTTGAATACGACAGTCAAATTGAAAAATTGATGTTACCAGGGGTAGGTAATTACGGTCATTTTGTTAATCAATTGAAGTCAAGAAATTTAGGTGACCATATTTTGAATTATATTAAGAGTGGTCGGTCAATAATGGGAATTTGTGTTGGTCTCCAAGTATTATTCAATTATTCAGAAGAATCCCCAAATATGCCTGGACTTGGTTTATTAAATTTATGTTTGAAGAAATTCAATAAAAATGATCCTATATTCTCCCAGCACAATATGGTAAAATCGGTTCCTCAAATTGGTTGGAATACCGTAGACAGTTTCAGTGAAGGTAATACATTACATGGAATTACATCAAGCAATAAGTATTATTTCGTTCACTCATACGCAGCTTTAGTGAATGGCCAAGAAGACGTTATTGAAAAAGCTAAATTGGATGGCTGGAACTTTGCTTTTACAAAGTATGGTTCAGAAGAATTTATTGCGGCAATTGCAAAAGAAAATGTATTTGCTACTCAATTTCATCCAGAAAAGTCTGGAATTGCTGGATTAAAAGTTATTAAATCATTTCTTAATAACTCAGATTTTTCAGAGCCAGTGACTGAAAAGAATGAACCTAAAGTAGAACGGACAATTTCTGGACTTACAAGAAGAATTATTGCATGTTTAGACGTACGATCAAATGATAATGGTGATTTAGTTGTCACAAAAGGAGACCAATATGATGTTCGAGAAAAATCTGATAGTTCTGTGAGAAATCTTGGTAAACCGGTTGAATTAGCCACTAAATATTACAACCAAGGTGCAGATGAGATAACCTTCTTAAACATTACTTCTTTCAGAAATTCACCTTTGAAAGATTTGCCGATGTTGGAGGTTTTAAGACAAGCTGCCAAAACTATCTTTGTTCCCTTAACTGTTGGAGGTGGTATAAAGGATATGACAGATCCAGTAACTGGGAACGTTGTACCAGCAGTAAAAGTAGCTGCATTGTATTTCCAATCGGGTGCTGACAAAGTTAGTATTGGAAGTGATGCAGTAACTATTGCCGAAAACTATTACAAATCCAATAAGAATAAGTCAGGTACCAGTTCAATTGAGACTATTTCTGCTACATTTGGAAATCAAGCCGTTGTCATATCAGTTGATCCTAAACGTAAATATATTCAACTGCCAACCGACACTACCATGAGTTGTATAAAGATCAATGATCCTGCCAAGTTTGGACCAAATGGTGAACAATATTGCTATTATCAAGTTACTTCACAAGGAGGTAGAAAAGTCCACGAGTTGGGGGCTTTAGAACTTTGTACTGCTTGTGAAGATCTTGGAGCTGGAGAAATTCTCCTTAATTCTATCGATCATGATGGTACCAATTCTGGTTTCAACATTGAATTATTACAACAAATTAAGGCCAATGTTACTATACCAGTTATAGCATCTTCAGGTGCTGGTAACCCTGAACATTTCAAACAAGTTTTTGAATTGCCCTGTGGAGTAGATGCTGCTTTGGGAGCCGGTTTATTTCATAGAGGAGAATACGAAGTAAACGATGTTAAAAAACACTTAAAACAAGCAGGAATGGATGTCAGACTTGAAGATACCAACTACTTGTAATTTTTCATTATAGAAAGCACATTTATAGACTATAACTAGAGAATGCGATTTTTTCTTTTGTAGCAAGATTTTATACTATACAACGGAAATTTATAAACTAATGGTAGATGGAAGACGAGAACGGCATCAAAAGCAGTGAAAGTGACCATCATTCACTGTCATGCCCGCCATCTGTTAATGAGGATTGTGCTCCTATGATTTCAACGCCTGTACAATCAAATTTACCTGAGTTGTACAGTACTTTACGTAAGAATGATCATGAAGTCATTCATCCAACAAATACCAACAATTCTTCAATGAAAAGAACAAGCAATAAGTCAATCGAAGACGAATTACAAGAATGCACATTAAAGGAGCCTCTCGGTAACTCAAGTACTGCCAAACCCAACTCGATCTTCCTGAGAAATAGTGGATCTCAACCTAGATCAAGATCGAATTCTTTGTCAAAGAGTGGTATATTCAAAAGACTATCACGGTCACCTGCAATTGAAGCAATTGAAGCAGATGAAGGATTGGAGCTCAACTCACACTTGGCGGAAACTGTTGGTCAGATCAAAATCCCTGATGTATTTCTAAAAGAGGGTTTACCACTAATGAAAGTTTCTTTAAATTCAAGAAAAAGAATCAATTTCAAAATCGATGCATCTACATTCAAGTTTTCTTGGAAATCAGCTTTGAAATCAACATCTGCAACAAGCAATAGCACTATTAATCGAATACTTCCTCTGAATACGTCAAAGATACACGAATTCTCATTGGATGACTTGAAAACTGTTAGTTTTGGCTCAGATGCTTCCAATTATCGAGAGGAATTATGTCTTTCAAAAGAAATCGAAAGCAAATGGATATCAATTATTTATTTCAACCCTAAACAACAAAAATTGAAGCAACTACATTTAATTGCAGACACTACTTATGATTTTTCTAGATTTAAGTCAACCATAAAGAGTCTAAAGAAGTTAAGAGAAAGTTTGGCCAGAAATTTTTTCATTGATGTTGGTGATATTAATGAGTCGAATCGTAATTTCATAATCGGAAATTCGAAACAAACAAAGCAATTTATATCTTTTAACGACATATTGAAATATTCTAGCCGTTTGAACATAAATTTGAATCAAAAGTATCTCCAATCAATATTCAACCGAGTTGCTAGTGCTCCCCAGCAAGGTTTGACCTTTGAAGAATTTCGAAAGTTTGTAACTATTTTGAAGGAGAGAAAAGATATAGCTGTGATATTTGAAAAGTTAACTGAAGGAACTAATTGCATGAGTTTTGAAGCGTTCCGTAAATTTGCTCTTGAAGAACAGTGTGAAAATTTCAGTGAAGAGAGACTTCAAAAAATCTTCAGAAAATTTAATCGAGGTAGTATTCTCGAATATTGGACCTCCGATATCTTTAATGATTACTTATTATCAAAATATGCTACTCCATTAGTTACTATACACGATGGATTAGAGTATTTCAACTACCCCTTAAATGAGTACTACATTTCTTCATCTCATAATACATATTTAAGAGGTAGACAATTTGCTGGTGATTCATCAGTGGAAGGCTATATCAAGGTTTTACTGAAGGGTTGCAAATGTGTTGAGGTTGATGTATGGGATCCTCCTAACAGTCTGTTCAAAGAACCCATTGTTAATCATGGGCGTACTTTCACGAATCCAATTTCTTTCTCCAATGTAATGAAAACAATAAAGAAATATGCATTCATTACTTCACCATTCCCAGTGATTGTTAGCCTTGAAGTTCATTGCTCCTTACCCAACCAAAAGAGAATTATTGAATTAGCCAAAGAAATTCTCGGTGAAAGCTTGCTTACACAGCCTCTAGAAGAAGAATCAACCATATTGCCATCTCCATTACAGCTAAAATACAAAATTTTGTTGAAGGTCAAAAAAACTAGCAAATTTGCAAACCTCATGGCTACCGAAGATGGAACTTTGATTACAGCCAACAGTTCAACTAGTACTACATCAACTCAAAGTGAAGATGGAGAATCTGGGAAAAAGTTATTTTTGAGAAGGAGAACGCTGAGAACTAAAATTGACGATTCTTTGAGCAACTTGGGGGTATATTTTCAAGGGTTGAAATTTAGAAACTTTTCATTGCCCGAATCAAAAACATTTAACCACTGTTTCTCGTTGAGCGAGAAAGCAATCAACTCTATGCTAAAAGATGAAACCAAACGATACTCAGTAGATAAGCATAATCGAAAGTATTTTATGCGAATTTATCCTTCAAACATGAGGATGCTGTCGAGTAACTTCATACCATTGAATTATTGGGCACATGGAATTCAAATGGTAGCCACAAACTGGCAAACTTATGATTTAGGGCAACAATTAAATGAAGCAATGTTTGATGGTATAAAAAAGCAGGGCTTTTTATTGAAACCACTCGAACTTCGAAAGCCATTACTCCGAACTTCAAAACTCCTCAAAGTCCTACAGCCAAAAGTGTCCATTAGTTTCTCAATCACGATAATCAGTGCTCAACATCTTCCTATGCCTAGAGAGTCAGTTTTGGCAACAAATCCCATGGTATCATTTGAAATCTACGGCGCTGAATTGATACAATGGGATAAGCCAGATATGGCTAGTTGCAAAACATCCATAGTTGCAGAGAATGGGTTCAACCCAATTTGGAATAGTACATTCAGTGGAAAAATTCAAGGTAACTCAAATTTGATCTTTTTAAGATTTTTCATCAATGCATCATCCTCTTCAATGGAGGAAAGTGAGGTTTTACCGATTGGAATTTTCGTTTGTAAATTATCTTATCTCAAGAACGGTTATCGTTATCTTCCAATATATGATATGTTGGGACAAGAATTGATTTATTCTTCCTTGTTTGTTAACATTAAATATTCGATCACGTGATCTCATCTCAGATTTTTTTATTTAATCAATTAAGAAGTTTTGGGTTTAGGTAGACATTTATAGAGTAATAGGACATAGAATGGGTAAGATCGCTGTCAAAGATAGCAAGGAAAAGCAGCGCCATAATCCATTGTATAGCGATATTACAACATCTGGTGGTAACTTAAGATCGGTTCCTCGAGGATCAGTCAAGTCGTCCAAGCAACAAGATGAATACTTAGACGCATCAACATCTAGAAAGATATTGCAATTAGCAAAGGAGCAACAAGATGAGATTAAAGAAGAGGAAAGTAAATTGAGTTCGACGTTTGCTGAAAAGTTCAGATCTCAAATGGACGACGAAATTCAAGAAGAACAAGAATCAGAATCTTCCGAATCTGAGGAAGAAGAAATAGAAGAATATTACGAAGAAGAAGATATTGAAGTAGATGAAAAGGATGCTGCATTGTTTGAAAAGTATTTTCAAGGAAACTCAGATCAAAATGGCACAGTAAATTTAGCTGATAAAATTTTGGCAAAAATTCAAGAAAAAGAGGATGAAAAGAAATTACAAGAGAATCAAAACATGAGACAAGAAAATGCAGTATTATTACCACCTAAAGTGATTGCAGCTTATGAAAAAATTGGTCGTGTTTTATCGACTTATACTCATGGAAAATTACCAAAATTGTTTAAAGTTTTACCTACATTAAATAATTGGGAAGACGTTTTATTTGTAACACAACCAGAAAATTGGACACCGCATGCGGTTTACGAAGCTACTAAATTGTTTGTTTCAAACTTGCAATCCAATGAAGCCCAAAAATTTGTTGAAAGTGTTTTATTGGAGAGATTTAGAACTTCAATAGAGGATTCAGAAGATCATTCATTGAATTATCACATATACAGAGCTTTAAGAAAGTCATTGTATAAGCCTGCTGCGTTTTTCAAAGGTTTCTTATTTCCTTTAATTGATTCATATTGTTCGGTAAGAGAAGCAACTATTGCAGCTTCCGTGTTGGCAAAAGTTTCAGTTCCAGTATTGCATTCATCCGTAGCATTGAATCAGTTAGTTCAAAGAGATTTCAAGCCTTCAACTACAGTTTTCATAAGGGTTTTGATAGAGAAGAAGTATGCCTTACCTTACCAAACATTAGATGAGTTAGTGTTTTACTTTATGCGTTTTAGAAATGCAGCCCAGCAAAATTTAGATTCAATGGATATCGAGGATCATTCTCAAAAGAGTGAAGAACCCAAATTACCAGTTGTATGGCACAAGGCATTTTTAGCTTTTGCTCAACGGTACAAAAATGATATAACAGATGATCAACGTGACTTTTTATTAGAAACATGTAGGCAAAGATTTCATCATGCTATAGGACCCGAAATTCGACGGGAATTATTGGCTGGAAAACCAAGGTTAAGTAGTGATATGAAAGACTAGAAATGTTTCTTTTGCTTTTTTTTTACTGGATATTGGGGTTTACAGGACAATCTATCATCTTAGATAAGAAATGTGTATATTGAATAAATAGCTAATACATAATTTTCACATTTCCAAATTAGTTCTTTTACTAGCAGCTACTCGTAATTTTCTAAAATCAGCGTTAAGTGCAAAATAACTTTGTACAACTCCAATTATGGTTAATGCAACACAACTTCCTATCCATAATCCATCCAAGCTTCCTTTCCACGGAGAATAAAAAGATAAATAAATTGACAAAGGTAAACCTACAACATAGTAAGAAATTAAATTAACAATTCCTCCAATTTTTGTTTGACCTTGTCCTCTCAAACAACCTGCAGAGTTGGCATTCATAGCATCTGATAATTGCATAAGCGCAACAAGCCACATTATGCCACCAACTGTGTGGATTACCTTTTCGTCTTTTGTGAAAGCTCTTGCGATTGGTGTTTTGAAAATGAATAATACTAAGAAATTGAAAAATGATACAAATAAACCAAAGCTCAACGCAACTTTAGTAGTTTTCTTAGCAGAATCTTCTAAGCCGGCTCCAAGGTAATTAGCTATTCTTGTAGAAGAAGCAATTCCAATTGCAAATGGAACCTGATATGTCAAGGATGCAATCGTTGTACCGATTGCCTGCGCCGCAAGTTGATACGTACCCAAGTAGGAAGCGAGTAAGGTTAAGATCTCAAAAGCTAAAAATTCTGCTTCAAGCATAATTAATCCTGGTATAGCTAAATGAATTAAATTACCCCAATGATTAAAGGCTTGACGAACATTAAGTCCACCCCAACATGCTAGTGGATGAATACCTGTTGGAGTATCTTCAGCCTTCACAAAATACACTGTAGCAACAAACAAACCTAAAGCCATAAACCAGTAATTAATGGCAACTGCTATTGGTGCACCCGTATAACCAAATGAACGTACAAAAATAATGTTCATAAATAAATTGCAAGGAGCAGCAAAAAGTAAGACATATGTAGAGATATGATAAATACCTTGAGCTTGCAAAAAACGTTTTCCACACTCAAATAAAATATATGCTGGAATACCTGGAGCAAGATATTGCAAATAAAGAGCAGCAAACTTTGCAGTTTCACGATCGGGTACTAAGAGACAAATCAAATCATAACCATAGAACAACCAAACAAACAAAATAGGTAATAAAACTGTAAAAATCAAAGCAATACATTTCTGTAAGTAAATTCCAACTAAAGTATATCTTTTTGCCCCATAAGCTTGGGGACATAAAGTATCCAATGCAGTAGCAATACCTTGAATAGTGGCGTAACCAGTAATGTTCGCTGTCATCGCTCCCATACTAACAGCAGCTAACTCAGTTGCAGCACCAAAATTACCAACTGTGAATACCGAAACTGTCGATAACGAATTTTGTAATAAAAATGTTAAAACCAATGGTATCGATGATTTAACCAAAGCTTTCAATTCAATCTTTGAAGTTGTTTCTGAAATTTTGTGACTCAAAACTGCTTCTTCAAATGTATCCTCAAGTTCAGCATCGGTTATATCAGGACGAATGGGAATATTATGATCTTTTAACAAATCTCTTTCTTCAACTAGTAATTCATGTTGTATACTAGACTTTCTACGATATCCGCCATTTGGTATTGGAGGCAAAAGAGATTCCGACTCAGTACCAACAGTAGCTTCGCTATCTTGACCTATATCAACACCCTTAATAAAATCACGAGGAATAAATAACCCCCCTTTTCCTACGGAACCATAGACAACAGAGGCTCTCCTCTTAGCATTGGAATGTGTGAACTGGTGAGACCTATTTTCCATTGTTTGAAAGCAAATAAAGAAAGAAGTTTTCAGTTTTCAGTTTTCAATTCGTCTAAGAAGCGTGTTGCATGTACGCATTGTCAATTAGATAAGAACTGAAAAAATACTATTGTCAGATTGTGCAGGTTGGTTAAACTAATAAAAATTGTATAGTAATAGTATTAACTAGTAATAGTGTTGTAAGCTTTGAATTCTATGGTTAGTCTCCCATTATACATTGATTAAAATACAAAATTATATAGTACACTGATATTGTAATAGACATGGATTTAGGTTTGAATAATCCAGTTGCATATATAAATAAATAAATTGAATTATTGTTGTTCAATATTTGACAATAATTGAGCTAAACATCTCTTTGTGGCACTATCATCTTGTAAAATACCACTAAATGTACCATCTCTTAAAGGTTCAGGCAAAATAGTGGCCAATGCTTTTCTTGCTTCTAAATTATCTGATAACCGCATATAGCATCTGACAACATGTTTGAGTAACCTACCCGAACTATTATTAGGTGGATTAGAAATTTGATTTGTTAATTGTTCAATCATTTTACTTAAAACATTGGCAACAGTATGAAATCTTTCGTAGGTTGTACATATATATGTTAAACCTTGATCATCAAGTAAAATTTTCTGTAAAATAAAAATTGCTACTGTTTTGGAAAGTTCAGATGAAATTTCCATAATATTTAAACATAATGGAACAATTTCAGTGGTTAATAAGAAGTTGATCACTTCGGGAGTATCGTTCTTAACCAACGCACCAATGACACCTAAACTGGTTAATCTCAAGTATTCAAACGATCTTTGTCTCGAATTTGTAGATAAAAATGGATACAAATATAATGGTAAATTGGCAGACAAGAATAGATTTCTAGTTTGAGAATTAGAGGCCACACATTGCAATAACGCTAAGGCGTTGCACACACGATTGGAAATTGATGCAGTTAAAACTGGGGGATTAAGATATGGATACACTCCGATGATTTCCTCTAATAAAACTGTCATCACCCCGAAACTATTCCACAAAACTAAAGCTAAATCATCGTATTGTTCCCGCTTTTTCCCAAGCTCTAACAATGCTCTCTCTCTGCTTGTCCCATTCACTAACTCAGAAATCCATTGATAAATTGATTCATCATTCAATGCTTTTTTGCCGTCTCCTGAAGCTTCAACAGTTGCTGCAGCGTTTTGAATCTGCTGCACATGCATCAGAGGCTGCTGATGCTGTGATTGCTGAGATTGAATAGCATACATAGTCTTCTTCGTTGATATACTTAAAATGTTCTGGTCAAAATTTCGCGATCATAATTTGTTTGTTCAAATTGTCTGAACCACCAAACTCCAAAAATATTACAAAACTAAAGTATAAGCAGTCTATGATTCTAAGCGGTAACAGTAATATACATTTTGAATCTATATTCTATATATGGTAAAAAATTTTTCTTCATAAATATATTTCATAATTGTTGGATAAATTTCAAGATGGATGAATAAACTCATCCAACCTCAAAAGATTATATTGAAGTTCATATTGGATTAGACCTAGCCATCAATGTCTTCGTACTTTTCCTCTCTTTCCTCAACTTTCTCTTCACTTTCAATTTTCACACCTCCACTAACAGAAAATTGACCACCAGCTCCAATTAGAATTATATCTTGATTTTTGGTTGCAGTGTTAAAAATTCTTGTTGGAATTTCGACATCTTCATCAAGAGGTCCTAATCCTGGTCCATAAGTATCTGCAAATCCCCATGAGTAAACAACTCCATCATCAGTAACAGCAAATGAGTGATGCGATCCTGCTCCAATAGTTTTGATTTTAATTTTACTATCTTCAGACCCAAATACAAGCTTAGTAGGAATTGGAACAGATCTGGGATTACCATGAGCATCTTTAAAAGTACCTTTTGGAAGCTTGTCGCTAGCTATACCAATTTCTTTCATATCGTATCTACCCCAAGAGTAGACATCACCACTTTTGGTCAATCCAAGAGTATGATGTTCACCCGCAGCAATTTCAATAATTTCCTTACCGCATAAACTTTCAATTCTAGTAGGTTTTGTTATTAATGATCCATCTTCTAGTTCCCCATTGGCATCAGTCAATGCACATTGTCCAAATTGATTTAAACCCCAAGCAAAAACTTGATCGTTTTGATCAATTGCAAAACAGTGGAAGTCACCACTTGCAATATACTTAATATCATACAAACCAAATTGCTGTGGTTCTAATCCACGATATCTATGTCTGTCAAGTATTCGACGACCTAACTGAAACTGTTGACCATTACCCCATGCATAAACAATTCCCTTTGTATCAAGAGCTAAGAAATGATCTTTACCAGGTACAATTTGGGCAATGTTTTTTAATTCTTTAATTTCTAAAGGCTTTTTTTGCAATTTGATTTCATCTCTCAAAAATCCCAAGATTCCTTCATTACAACGAAAGGAACCCCAAGCAAAAACGGTTCCATCATCATATAATACAGCACTTGCATTATCGGTTGCTGCTAGTGAGACAATCTTCCCATCTTTAGATAATCCCTCGACTAAACCAGGGGTTGATTCTGCTTCATTCAAGTCTCCATCTTCATCATCATCATCATCATTATCCATGCTTTTCAAAACCTCCTTTGCATTTGATGTTTCTCTCCCTAATGCTCCACCGTCATTAGTTCCCCATGACCACAAACGATTGTCACTGTCCAATGCTAAAGTATGCATTCCACCTACTGCAAAATCAACGATCATTGATCCACCCATCTTTTCTTTAGTTAAAAATGGATTCAACCTTGGTCTTTTAACTTCTTTCGTACTAGCAGCTGGCCCTAAGCCTAATTCACACATAGATCCAGTTCCCCAAACAAAAATATTCAAGCCGACAGACTTGGCTGTTGGAATTTGGTTAATATTAGGTAATCTGGAATATGAGTTTAATACATCAGAAGAAGTAGTTCCCGATTTCAACCTCTTTCCTGCAATACCATTCAGGTGTCCGACACCATTAAGTTTTCTTTTCCTATCTACTTCAACCATTATTTATACGTTTTAGTTAGACTTTTCGGTGGATTTGGTCCTCTTGTTTTGTAATGTTAATTGATTCGATTTGAGATCAAAAAAATATGAAGCGACAATGTCGTAAGATGCGACATTTTATTTTTTTATTTTTTTACTTTTTTATTCTTTTATATATGTATAAGAAACTTGCTTATTATGGGTATTCTATAAATTTATTTATGTATTTAGTGGATTATGACCATTTCCACCATATCTGGTCCCTCTTTTATGACTCCATTTGTTTTTCGATTCGAATAAGACTCGAATTCCATTTTGTATCAAATATCCAAATGAACCAATTGCTCTAAAAAGGGCAAGAACTGCCACTGTCCATAAAATGAAAGCTAAATAGACATTTGATTTTGTTTGGCCCGGTTCATAAATCTGAAGCATGGTCATAATGAACATTAAATTTGCAAGCATCCAAATAAGGACTACTTTTGTTCTAACATTTTTTGCATAATCTTCACCATCTATTTGGGGCTTTTCAACATGAGGTACTGGTACTTTCATGCTAGCCCGTTTAGCGCGGATATTGTACAATGTTTCAAGGTACATTTCATCGATGTTCACATCAACAACAACAGCTTCAAATTCTCCTTTGTCATTCTTTTCAATAATATACTGATTTGATAAATCTTCTTTTGGGTTATTATCACCTTTTGTACCCCATGATACATCATGAGTATTACAAAAAGCAAAAATTTGTAATGTACAAGTGTATGAGGGAATCATCAAGAAGTATTGAACAGAACAAGTTACCATGTGCCAAGGATCAAGATACAAGATCGACATCAATGTGTACAAACCATAAGTAGAAAGTATGGAAATAACAATACTCGCAAAGACAAATTGAGAGCCCTTGTAATCGATTCCAAACTGTTTAATTGCATTTGAAACAAAGTAAAAACCAACAATTAATGCATACAATGCGCAAATTGTTAATAAAATGATCAACGTTTTGAAGATATTCTTGGAAGCTTGCGGTCTGTTTCCTATGGAGACAATGAAAAGTGATGTGAGAACACATATGCACAAATAATTGAATAAAGTAAAAATCCAAAACCCCCCTCTTTCTCCCAAACTTTTCTCAGCTACCAACGAACCAGTCAAAAAGTAAAAAACCAAATAAAAATTACTAAGTGAAAAAAATGATAAAACTAGTGAAATGAATTGATACAAAAATTCAACATGTAACCAAAACTTTCTCAAATATGAATGATCTGTTTTCCATATTTTATTGAAATTGCATAATGTATACAACGCTGCAAAAAACGCTCCATTCATCCAACGTCTTCTCTGCGATAAAAATTCAGCAACTGTTTCAGGAACATCTGTTTCACCAGTCGCCAGTTTAACAAATTTCAAGACCCAGTTTTCTCCTCGTTTAGCGACCAATTCCCAACATAAGATACGATCCTCAGCTAAATACATGTTTGCTTCAAAGAAGGTTGTTTTATTATTATGACTTGAGGTCTTGTTACTCAACAAATCCTCACCTTTGAAATAAGATGCTAATGGACCAGTACCATCCTCATGATTTTTAAGGGCAATATATCTATAGGCAGATAGAGCACCTGGTAGAACTGTAATGTATCCAAAGAGAGACTCCAATGGCTTATCGAGAATATTCGAAATTTTGTATTCAAAGTTTTGAGAAGCTACCAACGGATTAGTAAGATTGATCCATCCTTTTCCTTTCATTGCCTTAATCTCACCAGCAGCACCTGCGACGTTTGAATCTCTATCAAATGCTTTCCATAAATTATACACCGCATGATTATCAGGTTTTGTTCCAACATCTAACAAAATTACCACATTTGGATCCAAAACTGGACAGAAGGCGTTGAAAAGCCACCTATGCGAGTTAATTTTCTTTTGATTACTCTCTTTCAAACAAAGCAAAACTTGAACTGGAGTCAAGTTTTTTTCATCTCCTTTAAATTTTAAGTTTTCATCAATTGAAATTTGAGTTGTATACTCGTATAAATGTGCATTGACCTTTCGATTATTCACATAAGGCCTTGCAAGATTATCCTGATAACAACCAGTTGCTGTCAACATTTGAAGAACTGATTCATTTACCTTGTTTCGACCATCTGCAACTATAATGACCTGAATTTTCTTCCAGGCATTTTTACCCCAAATTGAAGATTTTTGTCTAGAGCATAAATGAGCAACATTTTTCATAACATCATGCATTGTTCTAGCAAAAGAGATATGATCTTCATTGTACATGGTTATACAAATTACAATTTCGGTTTCCCTACCATACTTGACAGCTCTAAGACTGAAATCTTCATTCATGAAATTATCAGGTTCTGCTGTACATGCAGTGTAAGTCATATTGGTGAACTCACCAAAGGGAGACTCCGTTCTTGCAAGAACTTTTTTAAGCTCTTCTGGAATTGGATTTTCAAGCACCAAGTTACCAGTCTTATTACCTACTAGTCTTACTTTTCGTTTGGTTGTTGTTTTTTCTAAACTTGGTTTGAAGCCATTTATGTTATTCATGATGTTTCCATCTATAGATGTGCCAAAATAGTCATTTGAGTTGGCCTCTTCTGAGGTGTAAGATGAACCACTGTAAGCTGTCGAATCTGAATACAACGACTTTTGCTCAAATTCCTTTTGGTAAGAATCATATTCATAACTGTCCCTTTGACCATTTATAAGTGTAGAATTATCATCATGGGGATTTGCTTCGGCAAAAGTTTCAGGAGAGAATATTGGCTTTGGAGGCTCCAAAAACCGTTCACTATTTCCACTCATAACTGATCTTTTATGAAGTGATCTGCTTGGGGATCCATTTAAGGCATCTTCGACAGGAATGTCAGTGTCAAAAAAGGTTATTTCAGTCTCCCTTTGTCTTTTTGGTGATTCCTGGTTTGTTGCAGCTGCTCGTTCAGTCTTTGGTGTACTGTCAATACCAAACTTCAAGTTGGGTGCCTTTTGCAAAACAGCCTTAGGTGCTGAATTGTTAACTCTTGCCGTACTTCTAGTGAATATGTTTGGTGATTGTCTAGTGTTTGCCATTGGTAATTGTTGCTGGCTTACATGGAATCCTATAAATTCATCATCACTATCTTCATCTAGCTGATGATATTTTCTTGGTGAAGTTCTATCACTGGTAAAGACGGCATTTGGTATAGTAGGCTTTCCTTCATGAAACGGGTTTTCATAGTCATCTTCGAATGGATTCATTACTGCCAATTAACAGTTTCGAGAAGTTTACAAAGAAGCAATTGACAATTTCAACCATAAATATATCAAATTGATGCATTTTGTTTATTTGTTATTTATTTGACCCAATCGGGAAATTGATTCTATCGCAGCAAAATCGAATTTTTTTTGATTTTTCTAAATGATGAATAAATTTAACTACAAATAATATTCCTGTAGGTATTGGTACAGGTATAGTATGGGTATAGCCCACCAATTTCTGGATTCATGGGATCCTTGATGTATAATATATTTGTAAGAATCTATAAAGCCATTCAAAACATGTCAATTTTAGTAACTCCAAATTGAGCCCACTTTGCTTGTCATTATTTTAAAATGTACTAGAATCAAACCTTTTGCTTGCCATTAATATGATATTTACTACATTCAGCCCCTTTGTATAGCTGTAATTTTTGGAAAATTCTGTAGAATTGTTTATTCAATAGGTCAATGTTTTGCGGGTGTATACTTACTTAAGTGATAGTATGATGTTTTATAAAAAAAATCGAACAATGTAATAATAGTCTCTGTCACCTTTAATGAACTACTCATGATTTGAACATCCCACTATATCTTACAGATTCAGCTTCAGAGATTGGTTCTGGCTATTTCTATTGATTTGCGCTCAAAATTGTTTGTAGCACCTCAATCATTTGTACATGTTGCCATGCCTGGACCCCACATAGCTGCAAATAATTAAATTTTTACAAGCAAATTTGTTGATTATGGACTAATTGCGGCAGCTTTGTAGTATTACGTTCATACGATGAATGATGATGGGAGCGTTCATAATTAGTCTTTCAATCTATTTCAACTCTTCCAGAAAACCAACTAAAATAATCTGATCGCGTTTGACTAACAAACCATAGATTAATTACTCAAACACTTCTTTTTACAACAATAGGTATCTTCAGATTCTTCCAGGTATACTTTTGCATATTGTATTTGCTGAGACGGATTCAATACTGGTATTGAATTTTCTTACCCTAACAAGAAAACGGTAAGCTCTAAGATTTGATGGATAACGATCGATACACAAGCTCAACCGATGTGGATACAAAGAATATGAGTACTGGTGGTCAGTCCCTGGTAGCAAGTGTTGGGTTCAATACATTAAAGAAATGGAATACCTCTAGTACACAATTCTCAGAGGCCAGTACTACATCTAATAAAACAAATGCTTTGAGTAGATTATTCACCAGGAACCGGTCATCTACTTATATTACTCCACAGGTGGAGCTCAGTCAGTCGATACTGAAAAATAGTGAAGATGAAAGCTTTGATACATCCTCTTCCATTGAGGCAAAACAGTCTAATAGATTTCGGTTTCCGCTTAACAAATTTAAGATATCAAATAAAAGCAGTAGACCTGATTTAAAAATCCAAACTTCGGCGAATAACAATTCGTCTCCAGCTAAGAAACAATCTAATTCTACCCAGACAGATGAAAATACCTTCAGTTTGCGACGTGATTCATTAAGTTCTCCAACTTCAACGTTACATAACTTCTTTCATAGGTCACATAGCATTACACAGACAACTGCTGATCTTTCAAGTACGAATATGGATGACCTTCCCATTTCGAAAAGGACTGTGGGGTTATCTTCAAATAATTCTAATTCTATCATTACCGATGTAAATTCGGCTCTGGTGTACAAGTTTACTTATCCAGACTATTCACTAGAAGACACTGAAGGTCTTGGAGAGCATAACTCCATTCTCGATATACACAAAAAGTTACTCATCCCAACGGATCAATATCTTCTGAGCAAATTAAATAATCGTCAACAATCTTCGAATCAGGATATTGGCTTGGGAATTTTGAATGAAACAAATGAGATTGAATCACAAATAAAATTACAAGACACGAATAGATCTAATTCTTCTTTTTTTGATAACCTATTGGAAATTACTAGGCCCATTTATTTGAACCAGCAAAAGCGAACACTGAATGGTTTTAAAAAAATATATCTTGCTTACACGATTGAAGATATTGCAAACTTTATTAGACTTAACTACTTTAATAGTTCAGCTTTTCTGCCATTGGATTCAGAAACAGTGTCTCCCTCAAAAAGATCAAAGATAAGACCTAAATATAATACCCGAACGTTTTCCTCTAATTCTTTGAGTCTGAGTGATTTGAATCTTATTAGTACCACCAACTTGGATGCTTACAAATTACGTGAAATTTCCAAAGATTTGTCGACATATTTTTGTAAAGGCTTGAATATACTCCGAAAAGACTTTGATCAAGCAAATCTAAGATCTGACACTCCAAATCAAGCAAAGAAAGTTAGTGATTTAAACGAATGGGAAAAAATTATAGAAATTTGGGATTATTTCAACATTAATATTAGATATTTCATTCTTGCTTGTTTCCAGCCACTACAGAAATATTTCCACGAAATTTCTGTCACTGAAAACATCAATGTTATTGAAATAGAGTCCATTTTATTGATTTCCTTCAAAGACTCAATACTAATGTCTTATTTAACCAAAAGGCTACCTCGATTTCGTGATCAAAGAGATATATTCACACTGGAAGAAGAGAAAAAGGAATTAGCTCAAAACACAAAACTTTTGAATAGAATAATCGAGTGCTTAGGAGTTCTTTGTTCTACCATAGGTATAGATGCAATGGAAGATTGCCCAATATCAGACTTTATGGTTAAAATTCTTGAAGGCTTACTAGATTTTCGATCCGTACAAGGGTATTGACACAATGCTGGAAGTATGATTTGAATTTCTAAAAAGTGATTTGTACTATATAGAATTATTTTTTAGTTGTGAATATAATGATGGAGATAATTTTTCAACAGTATGGAGAAAATATATTCCACATATTGGAATTATTATGATACGCCCGATCCGACAAATATCTAATACGAAAAGATTGCCATTCAAGGAAGTTGAAAGATTAAGAGAAGAATTCGATCCTACAGAAACTTTTAGACTCACTCAATCACCTAATCCAAATTGGCGGGTTGGCCAGGGAGCCAATAATGACGATTGGAAAAAACACCAGAAATTGCCAATTGACCCATATTCTGACGATAGAACTCCCAATGACAACTACAAAACTTTAATTGGTGCCATTACTCCTAGACCAATAGGACTTGTTTCAAGTGTGAGCAGCAACGGAATCAAAAATTTAGCACCATTCTCTTACTTTCAAGTTGTGAATGCAGACCCACCTATTTTTACATTGGGACTTTCTCAAGGTCAGGGTATACCTAAAGATTCACTTAGAAACGTTTTAGAAACAAAAGAGTTGACTATAAACATAATCTCTGAATGGTTTGTGGAGGCGGCCAATGCTACATGTACAAATGCACCATTTGAAGAAGACGAATGGAAATTATCCGGTTTAACTCCACAGGCATCTACCCTTGTCAAGCCTCCTCATGTTGCAGAGTCTGCATTCTCGATAGAAGCAAAGTTGCTAAATCACCATAATTGGCATTCGAAGACCGATCCAAATAGAACGACCGGGACATTATTGATAGTAGAAGGTATGAAATTTCATATTAGGCAAGATGTGATTAATGAAGACAAAACAATCGACGTTTCCAAATTGAAACCAATTGCTCGATTAGGTGGAATTACTTATGCTAAACTTGTGAGTGGGTTTGAAATACCTAGACCTGATTACTTGAACTTGAAAGAAGAATTAGAAAGTAGTAAATCCGATCAATAAATTTCAGTACCATGGCATTTTGTAGCATTCACTTAGATATTAAGTACAATACGTAGTAATTTTATATCCACTAATAATACACGCAGCTGAAAGTTAGTTCACTCTTTAACTTTCAACCAAGTGAATCTCACAGTAATGTATTTAAAATTCGAAAAAATGTATTCGGAGACTGTATGAAAAATCATTAAAATCATAATTCACAAATTACTAAGCGAGTCAAAAACATTCGTCAAAATACTTGAGTTTATCCGAAACACAAAATCTAGTTTAAGTTATATTTTCCAGCTGACAGTAATTACACAGCTAGTGTTTTTCATAATTCTGTAATTCACTGTACTAATATTGTAAAATCAAAAAGAATTTTAGTTATGTAACAATAGCTAAAACACATTCAGGTTCAATTAACTTGTAAATTGACAACTTTAATAAATAAAAACTTACTATACTTAATTAATGATGTGACCTCAACATTGACTAATGAACTACTATACAAAACTTATCAAAAAATAAGAATAAAAGCAATCGATTTGAAAAATCATAACCAACCGCTCTAAAATGCAAACAACCTACTAAAATACTTAACATAAACATCAAACCAAATAAACGTAAAAAGGATCAATAAACTTAAAATGAGAAGATATCATTGCAAAATAACAAAACAAATTATTCAAGTAGCCTTAATAAATAATTACATCAAGATGAACCCCTACTTACATTTCAATAGCTTCAAATATTACAGAACAGTAATTGAAAAAAACAAATTGAAAAGGACATCGGTCAAGAAAGTAAGAAACACAAACAAAACATACTCACAAAACAATCAGAATCAATAATGATTTATTCACTTGAAAAACCGTCACCGTGAGAAAAACATGGAAACATATGCATCAGCTAAGATCAAAATAATTAAATTAAACCTACATTCTATCACAACAGAGAACTCAATTTAATATCAACCTCTAATATTTCAACTAAGTCTAATAAATTCAAACACAAAAAATTTCTACAAAGTATCTAACCTACTTCTTTTTGACGTCAAATAAATTTAATTTAAAAACTTGAATATATGGGCTTATAAAATTCAAATTAAGATTATCGGTTAAACATCAGTCAATACCAGCTAACAAAACAAAAAAATACAAATTCAATTCTTCATACTTAAATGTACTAAATTAAAAAAAAAAAGAGGAAAATAATTGTCTTTATTTTAATAACAAAATCAAAATTTAACATCTAAGAACTGAAATACAAAATAAACGCAATACTATTATTATATTTTCTTTTAAAACTAGTTAAAAACTTTTATATTATATTACTTAAAACCCCTACAAGATAAATAAATCATATTGTAACTTCTCAAAACAGTTAAATACTAGTCATATATGTGAATTCTAAGTTGTAGCTGGCATCTCCATCTAAAGTATATAAACCAAAAACATTGTAACTACGTTCAATCAAAATGACTAATATTGTTAAATCAACAATCTACTATATATTCTAAATTACCTAAACTAAACAACCTTTCTTCAATTCTGCCAATGTAAATAAAAATTGATGAACATATTCTCAAACGCAAAACCAAACATAAACAAAATATGTCTGAAACCAGTAAATTTCAAACCTACCATTAAACTCTGAAGAATCAATGTTTCACACTTGGTTTATCAATTCAATATATCCATGCTAAACATACATTCATAGATACAAAACATTTTATTACACCATTTAGATTAATAAGAACCAAGCAATTTGTCCATGTTCTTGTAATCAAAACTTTATAAATTGTTAATGCATCTCACACGGAGAACAAAAGCTTTACAACAAGAGTCATTTGTATCATTATTAAATCAAAGTCTTTTGCAAACACTTGACTATTCTCAACAAAATACTATCAACTGATAAACTGATAAGACAGAGTTAATTAAACAAATAATTAATTTTGAATTGGTTGAACTAGAATCACAAAATGTAATTCTAGGTTTTTTTTGTTGTTGTTAACTAGTTTTATTTTAATTGTACTTGCTTCCCTGAATCAACTACATGTTACTTTTTAAATTAAACACAGTCGTTGAATTATTGAACTATCTATTTGCACAATACTCAATACCATAATTGAATGAGTTTTACAAAATGATTACTTATTTTTCGAATCCCATCATTATGTTAACTGTTGATAAATAGTCAGAAATATCTTTTGATTAAAAAATCATGCAAGTTTATATGTTGATAAAACTCATTTTTGAATGACAATGTAGTTGTTACTTTTAAAATAGAACAAAGTTTTTCACAGTGACATATACACTTTTTTTTCAAAAAAAAACTTCTACTCTTTATATGTCAAGTAAATAAAACAGATTTTACTAGTCAGTTAACTAGCAAGCTTTTTGATTTACATCTTTCAACTGTTTGTATCCCTTACTTTGATGGGATGAATACGTTTATTTAGTTCAATTGGCCAGTGAATTTGTATAAATGTGAAATGTATAACTGATTATGCTATATGATTTCTACAGTGTTTTAGAAAACAAAACTTGGAATATATTTGTACGTATAATTGATAAAATTATAATATAAATTCATTCATAAAATTAAATACTGAGTTACTTCACTGATCAGTTTAAAAGTTGGCATTGACAATCCTTTTAGTTTTACTGTTGTTCAAATTTTGTTGATAGCTTGAAGGTCATATCCATGTTACTGTAAATATAAATTGGAAGAGTTACATTGTCAATAATTTTTATTTTTGTAGTATTAGATGTTTTAAACGACTAGAATGTAGACATCAATTTGCTTTTGTTTGTAATTTTAAGCTCCAGTTATTTAATCATTTTATGCCCTTGCATAATAAATAAGATGCATTGTTATTTTTTTTATATCAAGCTGTACGGATGATAATTTTTAATTACATGTAGTTCCTTTGGAAGGTCATATACAATTTGTAGTAAGTGTTTGGACTAATCTTATATCTAGGTTATACAGACTTTTGATAGGAATCTTAAGGTTTGACTTTCGTCTTCATCTTGATAATTCTTGACTATAGTACAGTAGTATCTGCTATATTTTCATAGGCTCTTCTCAAGGTAACTGTCCTTAGAAATACTCTGTCTATATTGTGAGCGTATAATTTGCCATCCACTAGTTAAACAGGTAGTTCATTGTAAATCCAAGTTACATGTAAAACTTGATCGTAATTTAAGACAGTTTTGTTCACTTAAGGGGTCCCTTTACAGGTAATTCTAATTTATTAAACTAAAACTTAAAATCTATACTCTATTTTTCCAGATAACACACACACTTGTATTTGAAATTTTAGTAACAGTATAACATTAGGACCGTATGTTACAAATACCTTCAACATTGCTGATTGCTGAATACTAATATTGTCATCTTCAACACTAGAAGAATAAATTGTGATTATTTGTCCATGATTTGAAATTAGTGTATTCAATAAGTCGCTTGTAAATCACAAGTGAACCTGAAGTGGTGCAATTGGTTTTTATAGTAATAATGAAATTCCCACTTTATCACTGTATCGATATTGTGGATGACATTATTGTTGAAGAGAGGGTGGGAACTATATTGAGTACAGTTGGAAGTTATAGTTTGAAGATTGCAGATCAGTCTTAGATGTTGAAGAATATATTTATATTTTTTTTATAATTTTATTTGATCGTCTTTAATTATTCAAAATATAAGTAAACTTTTGCAATTGTGATTACAACTTATCCAGATTTAGCTACACGGCATTGTCGTTTATTTTGCAGCTACATTTTCTTACTCTATGTTTTATTGATAATATACATGTTTGATATGTAGAAGTTTTCTTGAAACTACTAAAGTTTTGTAGAAAAAATGATACAAGTTAATTTCAAAAATACTTCATGTGTAAAAAGCTTATTGAAGAAATAGAACGCCGTAATTGTAAATTTATATGTCTACTTCATGCTAATCTGAAAACCTTCCCCTTCATTTCTGGTGGTGATACGAGTACAGAATAGTGAATTGCTGGGAATGTATTATGTACTGACTTATATAAACTTGGGTATGGACCAGTTGTAAATACTGTAGCAGAGAACCCTTCTAAAACCTACCAAATGTATTACAAACTGTATGGAAACTATCAACAGCAACTGTTGGGTAGCGATATAAAACTTTGATATTTTAAATGTTGGTTTTGAATGGTACAAGGTAACAATTGATCCAATCTACCGCTTTCAATCGCATTACGCATCACTGGTTAGTTTGAGATGGGAACAGGAGCAAAGCAGGCGCTTCAACAAATGAAGCAAGCTGAATAGACTATTATTTCTATTCATATCAGATTAGTTTTGGATCTTTTTCAAGTAAATGTATTAGTAACTTCGTATTAGCAAATGCATCTCAAATAATAGGTTTAGGTGTAATTAAATAAATGTCTCATTGTAGTAAAGCTAGGCGTTCTTGTTCTAAATCCTTATATTCATTTCTTTGATTTTCTACTTCTTCTTTCACTTTGTCGATGTATAAATCTAATCTAGCAATCTCATCGATTTCATCCGGCCGTATAAATTCCTGGTCTCTTTTTGATGGGTCGCTCAATTTGAAAGGTAATAGATTTGATGGTTGCTGAGTTAATATTTCAAAAACTCTATCAGTGGGTTCATTAAAAACTAATTCATCATATAATACAGAGTGTACATCACCATTTGGGTTCACTATCAATGGATTAAAAGGATGCAATTTTAAACTATGAAAGATTTGAAAGTTCTTCTCATTGATACCTAATTCTGAACCAGTATGGAAGTGGATCTTTATAATAATTTCAAACTCACCCCATCCAGTTTCAGTCACCTCATATGGTGGCTTTTCAATAGATCTCACTGGATTATCGTAAGTTTCATGCAACTTAAATGTCACCCTTTTGATTAGTGGTGTTAAATCGATATTGTTGATTACAGGTCTAAAAAAAACCGTCCATAGATGGGTATGATCTGGGGGAGTATCTGGTTTTCGCATTTCAGGTTTAAGCTTAATAGCATTATTTCCATACACTATGGGCACTGATATAGATACCGATTTGATTCGTCTTGCACTCATTATAATTAAAGGTATCAATGATAGTATAATTATTTCTATTTCAGTTTTACATCAAAATAAAATCACGTGATACGCTATTTGATTATATTTACAGAGAATATTCTTTTTGTTATAGTAAAGGTATTAGACTAAACTTGGTAGTTGGATGAATGATAAGATCCTTGCAAAAAAGTTGATTTAGAAAAAAGACCACTTAATTTTTAGATAAGTTGATTTTATGTGGTTGGCAAAAACTCCCTAGTTTTGTTATTTCATTATAGAAGATGACATTAACACCTGTAGAATAATTAATCACGGACTAATTGAACTGTTCAATTTCTTATAAATAAAATTCCAAAGTTTATTGATCATTTGATCATTCGGAGTATAGTTTCTTGATTTTGCTATTGTTTCTTAGCAATCAAATGAATATAATAGTGAACGTCATTGCCAAGTTTTGCGAGAGGTTCATCCATATCGTTACTGTTAAAAAACTCGCAGTAGTCATTGATCCTATCGATCTTTTCAAACATTTGTAGTCCTTGGTGACTTATTAAAAATTGACTGACTTCATTTTTAGGATTTAATACAACAATACTCTGTTTCACTGCTTCTTTTCCAAACAAATTATTCAACTCTTTCAAAATAGTCTTAGTAAAATCGGGTATTATTTCGAAATAGTTTTCAAAATCAACCCCTAGGAATGAATTTGGCTTTCCATGCGAATAAAGAGTAATGTATGGGAATTCTAGGTACCCTCCTTTCATCAAAATTCTATGAAATTGACCTAGAACATATTTGTAATTCGAAGGGGTCAATTGAAAAACTGGATCACGACATTGAATTAAGTTTAAACTGTGATCTGATATGAAAGCAAGGCAACCAGAATAGTATGATAAGTTTATTGGCTTGTGAATATTGAGGGGTGAAATTGATCGTATTTTATTTATGTTCTCCTTCAGAGACATTTGACGATACTTTTCGTAACTCTTCAAATCAAGCATGTTGTAATATGACGCGAGCTCTTTCGAAGTTGAATTAATCTCATTCCAACTATTAGTATTTCTATTGAACTTTTCATTGTGAACACTCAGTTCAATTAATCTTATAAACGGTATGGTAATTGAAAAGTACCAAGCATATTGAGCTGAAAACTGCTGATTAAAAAAAAGAACTTTGGGTGTTATGCCCCTCTTATATGTGTCAAATAGCAGTCTCAAAATTTTCTCGTCGATTATTGAATTCATGTTGAATTTGGTTAAAATATGGATCAGATATAGTTCTAACAAAATGAAATCGTAAGAAACTTTTGTGATAGCCTGTACCAACAAAAATTCTTTATCCATCTCAGTATTTCCACACTCATCCTTCTTCAATGCATGCAAGCTATCAGCAGTTTTATTAAATATCAGTTTGTATTGGTAATGTCTTGCCAATTCATCAGTTACCTTAGGTGGTACTTTTGGTAAGTTTATAATATATCGCACAAGATTAGTAAAATTCATTTGAACTAGTTCTTCATGATGCATTATTTTTAGCGGGTGTTCAATTCCACCCTCCAGCGACTTTTCTGTACCAGTCGGTACCAATGTCAAACCACCTTCATATAGCAAATGGACTGGATCAAGGCTCATGGTGTCCCTTGATTTCTTATAACCTTCAGCAATCAACTTCCTTAAAAACAGTCTTGATCTTATTAATTCCGATGCTAGTAACCCTTCATATATTCTTATATCGGCATGTGGTGGAACAAGCTGAGATTTGAGTCGGGTGCTACTCTTATGTCGTACTAAAAAGTTACCAATAGAATGAAGTCGAATATTAGCAAAATTGATAGGATCATTTTTTAAATGATGAGAAATAGTATCCAAAAACAGAGAGTATCTTAGTATTTGATAATATGGTGCTGTTAAATGGATTTGCATTCGTTTAGTATCATTTAAAAATTCCAAAGAAGTAACTGGGAGAAAAGGTATAAAATTAGTTTCTAAGCTCTCTCTTGAATATATTGCATTTACAGACTTGGTAGGCATTGTTTCTATCTCGATTGATTCTTTTTCTTTATATCTTGAAGCTTCATGATTCAAAATACTGTCATTTGATGATCCAATTGAACTCTCAGTAGATTGAGGTGTCATATTTGTCATACTTGTTGGTGATGAAAACGGTATAATATAACTAGGAGTAGAGACGTGTTCTGAACTACTGACTTTTTTCAATATTGGTGGTAATTTATATTTTGATCGATCAACCTTAATAGAAACTGGTAAAGTACTACTATGTCTTGAACCGGTTGATAATTCCAAGTCAGATTTCGATGATTCACCTCGAATATTATGTGTTGCATCCATTTTACTCTTAATATCAGACATTTCTTGACAATTGGTTAGTTTCAGTTTATCACTAGTTGCAAATTTATTATTAGTAACATCATGATTATTACTATTATTATTACTATTATTACTATTATTATTATTTTTATCTTCCTCATCATCATCATCACCTATACTTTGACGTGGTACTTGCTTGTTTCCATCTCTAAGCGCCGCCTGGCTGAGCACATTACCTTCCGCTTCCATAGTCGAGCTCCTGTAGTCGACTCGATCGATACTAGGGTTCAAATGTTGCAAGTGGTGTTGTATAAAACTACTCAAGGAGCAAAAGCTCAGTTCTGCGTGTACTGCATTTATTTCGTTAAGGTTTGATGTAAAGATTGCGCTTTAAGAATATTACCAAAATAGAACCCCCACATTTTATCAGAAATGTCAATTCGGTTACCATATTGACAAGAGTGTCATGGAGGTAATACTGATGTAAATTTACCAGAAACCTCAAAAAATTAAACTTATTTCTCGATATAATTAACGATGTTGTTACAATAATCTTTATAAAAGCGTTTAATTCATTGTCTATTAAAATAAAAAGAAATAAGATTTTAAAATTAATGATCTTACTTAGGAATTAATGGCTTCCATTCAGACATGCTAATGCCGCTGTTGTTGTTCGACACTCCACGAGGTGGTGGTGGTGGTGGAAGTGGTCGAGCACTCTGTTTGCTATCTTCACTCTGTTTAGGTGAAAGAGAATCAAACTGTTTCTTTGCAACTTTGGTGGCTGATAACGATGAAGGTTTGCAAGGTACAATTGGTTTAACTTGATGATGAGATGCATCACTAGTGGACATTGGAGATATTGTGTTTGTGTTTGTGTTTACAACTGAAATAGGCGATGCAGTCCGACTTGGAGTACCTGACCTACTACTTGGAATAAGTGGTGTTGCCGAGAATCCAATTGGAATTACCCCTGATGATATGTTACTAACATTTCTCCGGACTGGTGTTGCTGAAGGTGATTTAGAAATTGAGCTAATACCATTGTTACTCTGATTTTCATTAGAATTGGACCCTGTTGGAACTCTTCGAGGGGGTGGCGGAATCGGTTTATTGTTTGTATTTGAAGGTCGAGTAGGAAGGGAAGGGACAAAATCATTTTCATCTATTGGGTTCGCTGATTCAAAAGTATTGCTGCTGGTCATCAAAGATGCATCAGAAAAATCAAGTAAATGACTCTTTTCTCCAAATATCTCTTTATATTGTTCCGTAAACTGCTTAGTCAAAGCAAGCTTTTTGGCTTCATCGATAAATTCAACCCTACAAGTGAATGTTGCATAAACTGGTTTATGGTCACTTAAACAAATTTCCATTGTAGAATTATAATTGAGAAGTTTCAAATCAACACCCTTACCCTTTTCACTCAAATACAAGATTCTATCAGTCCATGACGGAACTCTCTGTTTTTCTGATGTGTCATAATTTGAAGTACCCTTGTCAAACTTGTAAGTTGGATAAAACTTTATAGGTCCTTCTTTAAATCCATGGAAAGCTCCTTTATTACTGATTTCTTGATTTAATTGATCATCCCCTAGTAACTCATCAAAAGCTCCTACCTCAATTAGTTCTCGACAATGCTCATTTGGCAACCCAATTCTGTAATTCAAATCACCCAACCAAATTACATGGCTGTGGTCATCCACTGTATAATTCCTAGGAAATGTTAATCCTTGCATGATTGTCAGATAGTCATTATAGCGTTCTAGTGTGGCATTAACACCTGCAGCCAAGTGTGAAGTTAACATGACAAAGGAGGTCAGTCCAAATTCAAATCTTACAGCACAAGCACCTTTATTGGCAGTCATTCCACCAAAACCAGTCTTCTTCGAAGCTCCAGATACTTGGGTAACATGATGAGCTTTCGAACTCTCAACAAATAAAAACATGCACATTGATGCAATGGATTCTGTACGTAGTAATACATATTGGGCGCTTCCTTGTGCGTTTAAATGACGCTGTATAATCTGAGCCCATTTCTCAGGTTTAGAAGCATCAGCACTCAAAATTGAACCAGCATTTAATTCAATTAATTCCTGTAAACCTATTGCAAAAATATCAGGCAAGTCTGTGGTTTCTGGTGGAAATAACCAAGACGAGAGATCAAGAGTTGGCTTTGGATCCAAGTTATTCAAATTAAATGTACCTGTAAAAATTGAAATATCTTCATGCCTTGTAAATTTTCCTGCCTCCTTCTTCAAATTTTCTCTAACATACTCATTAACAGGGTCATAAATTCGGATCTTTTTTGTGACTTTATCATACCCTAGTAATATATCCATGGTCGATTGCTTTTTGCCGTCGATGAAAGCATTTTGGTACATTCTTGACACAGATTTTGTCACGTCAGAGAGTGCACCAGCAAAATTCATTTTTCCTGATCTTGAAAATGAAGTCTTCAAAGCATTGGTACCAGTGTAAATTTGGGAAATTGCATCACCGTTATCAGCCCATATGGTATTGTGTTTATAAAAGAACTCTTGAGACTCATTGCTTTGATCCTTTTGTATTATATGTTCGACAACAGCACTTGATATTACTTGCTGTATTAAATTTGTTCTATCTAAGCAGTCCAAGCAGTTAGTCCTAAATATACCATCTTGCCTAGTAAGAACTTCATCACTTCCAATATTGTACTCGAACCAACCAAATTGTTCCATAGAGTCATATAAATAAGGCAAAATTTTGCTTGAACCACTGAAACCACCACTCAGTTGTTTTGTCTCCGCATGAAAGTCAAATTCGGTATAAGATATTTCGTCTCTTCTATCTGATCCTCTATAAAGTTGCATATATCTTTTAGAAACCATTACCTCGGCTGATTTTGTTTTCGAAAGTAAATTAACAATATGGGTCACACCATATTTTTCAATGATACCTGTGAAATGCTTGTTGAATGTTGGTTGAGTAGCTTCAGTTGACCGAGTAAGTGTAATTTTTGGGTTCAACAAGGTGGTATCTTGTTCCCAGAATGCAGGCACGGAACCTCTTATTTGGGTGTAAGCAAAAATGGAAGAAGTACTTTGAAAAATAAACTCAGTTTCGACAAAATTAGCAACATTACCGTAATCATCTATACCTCGAGCATTAAAACGAGTACCAGCTCGTTTCCAAGATTGTTTTGAAATGATGGTGATTGTTCCATTAGACACTGGCATTGTTTTCGCAAACCCTCTAATTACTGTGGTTAAGATTTTATTTTCATCTAACATGCTTTGGGTATAAGGATCAAGATTTGATTTAAATTTAAGTAATTCATCCATTAAAAAGCTATTCCACATATATTCCTGTTGATAATGTTCTTTATGGGATTCTTGTAGGTATGAATTTATATTGTTACCATCGATTAATCGATTTTTATCAATACCTCGATTTTGAAGTAAACTTGTTAAATCAAAATCATTGGAATAATAAAATGACCCATTTGATAATAATTTTTGTAAATCCTGACATGGATGGATATATTGACTAAAATCATCTTCATTATTGATGTCTGAAGAATCAATAGAATCCCATTGATCCGTATTTAAAGCAACAAATTCAACATTTTGAATTTTGTTAACGGTTTCATATTTGACCGGTTTTGCTACTTGTGAAACAGCCCCTGTAATCACAGCAACAAAAATATGATTGCTGACATTGATCAATCCAAGACATCCGTAAATTGACCCTCTAATCAACCGTTTCCAGCCATTTTCTCGGGTGATTTCACTAGTATTTGATATCTCAATTACAACCACACCTTTACCATTTTTTTCAACTTCTTGTAAAACAAGTGTTTTTGTTTGTCCACATATTGCTATCAATCTAGGATTGTCCTTATAAAATACAATCATATCCCCAGGTTTATGACTAGAGAATGAAGTTGCTGAAAATCTCAACCAAATCAATTTTTCATTTCAGTTCACCAGATCAAAAAAAAAAAAAAAAAAATAGGTTAGGAAAACTAAATTAAACCAAACCAAATCAAGTAATGGATCAATTGCTGGAACAATTGAAGAGATTCAAGTTTATTCTTGGTAGTTCTTCTCCAAGAAGACGAGAAATATTGGAAACCAATCTTGGAATATGTCAAATTGAAGTAATACCAAGTGAATTTCCTGAAAACATCAGTAAAGACAATATTACATCACAACAATATGTTACAGAAACATGTCAAAATAAGACTGATTCAATAATAAATCGAATTCAAGAAAATCGTATTAATTTGAATCAATCATCAAACGTGATATTATTATGTTCCGATACAATCATTGACTGTAATTCACAAATCTTTGAAAAGCCAAAAACTAAACAAAGACAAAAGCAAATGTTTGACGATTATCGGAAACAAGGTAGTATTAAAGTGATAACCGCAGTTACAGTTACCAAATTCGAAAACGGTTCCGTATTTACTGAATTAGGATTAGAAGTTACAATATTATATTTCAATGAAAAAATTCCTAATTCGTTTATTGAGAGTTATATCGAATCTGAAGAAGGATTGAACGTTGCTGGAGGCTTCAAGTATCAAGAGAAAGGATGTCTATTATTCAATCGAATTGAAGGGGATTATTTCAATATTGTTGGATTACCAGTATGGAAAACTTTTGAACTTTTACAAAAAACTTTAACAAATTGATAGTACGATATTCATATATTTATGAAATTAACTCAACTCTAATACTAGCAATATATCTACTCAATATTTGTGGATTTTATTGTTAGTTTCGGCTGATAATTTATCTTAGTCCTGATTTTTGTATGCAGCACCAATCTGAAAGATTTTGCTCATCGAAGGATTTTTTGCATCAAACAGGAAACTAGTTAATCTACCAGGATATATAAACACATGAGTAAACCAAGAGTGAGTGGTTCAAAGAAGCCAATACAGAAGAAGGAAGCTTCTAAGCGAAATTCTACTGAAGCAACAACTGAAGATGAAGTAGAACAAGATTTACAATTAGTTTCTTCAAGCGATGAGGATGAAGATATTGATGAAAATGAAGATGAATTAAGTGAAGATTCAGAATTATCAGGGGATGAAGATGAAGAGAAAATATTGAATGATATAAAAACCAAAGTTGAGAAATCATCTGGTCATGCTGTTAATAAAACTAGTAAGAAATCAACAACTAATGCAAATACAAAACAAGCCAAAAAACGAGGAATAATTTATATTGGTAGAATTCCTCATGGGTTTCATGAAGATGAGATGAGAAAATATTTTGGTCAATTTGGGAATATAATTAATTTAAGACTTTGTAGAAATAAACATGGGAAATCAAAACATTTTGGATTTTTAGAATTTGATTCTTATGAAGTTGCTTCAATTGCTCAAGAAACCATGAATAATTATTTGATTTTCAATCATATTTTAAAAGTGCAATTAGTGGATTCTGTTCATAAGGATTTATTCAATCAAACTCAAACTAAATTCAAAGTAGTTCCTTGGAAGAAAATTGCTAAACATCAACATGATAAACCAAAATCGGAGCAAACTCGAAAAGCATTATCGAAGAAATTTGAACAATCAAAAATCAATAAATCAAAAAATTTAGAAGCTAAAGGTATTAACTTCAATCTTGCATTATAATTTTCACTAATTTATATATACATATATACATAACTCTCGAAGAAAATTGAATCGTTTGTTTACTATCCAGTTTTGACTAAAAATATTCAACTCAATATAGTTTCGATCCAATCTAATGTACAATATTCAAAGAAATAGAAATTATCTACGTACCAGTATTAATTTATAAATATATATGTAGGTATAAAATCAGAAAATCGATTAGAAACTCAAAATTTGTAGAATTTTCCCGAAATTAAAAACTACGACAAGACAAACACTAAAACATAATCGGATTACTTTCCAGATTTTTGTTTATTGTCTGATGGGGGTTTTGTTGATATTTATCACTATACTATTTTTTTTTTTTTTTTTTTTCATCTTTTGATTTGATTTCTGATGTCTTGTGAACTATTGGTTGAAGTATCGAAAATACAACAAACCAAATAAACACCAAAGCAATAGCAGTGGGACATTCTTGCTTATAAATTCAACAATAACACAAGTTTTACTGACAATTATGGTGAAATTCAATGAAAAATCGAAGATGGTTTGATTTTTTTACGTAATCGGTTGATTTTGGAATTTTTCTTTTTATATTTTAAATTTATTTGGCAAAACATTTTAAATCGAATTTTTCATTACTCTTATCCTAAATTCATAAAATGTCGGTTCAAGAGAAGGAATTCACTATTGAAGAAGTCGAAAAACACAACCAAGTCGATGACTTATGGGTAGTTTACAACGGGGCTGTTTATGATATTACCAAGTATGTCGATGAGCATCCTGGTGGTGAAGAAGTTGTAGTTGATGTTGCTGGTACCGATGCCACCGAGCCATTTGATGACATTGGACATTCAGACGATGCCCATGAAATCTTAGCTTCTTTGAAAATTGGTAACTTGAAAGGTGGTGTTGTTAAAAAAGTTACTACTGCTCAATCCAAAACTTCAGGTGATTCTGGAGTCAACGTCCCTTTGATTGCTGTAGTTGTCCTCTTAATTGCAGTAGTAGGCTACTACTTCTTGAATCAATAAACGAACTCCTGTCAACGAGAAAGAAGAAGAACAACCAAACAAACAAATTATACATGTAACGGTTAATTAAGAAACAACGTGTAAGTAAAACAAATGAAGAAGATTAGGTTATTTGAATTAATAGAATCTGTATACTAGAATAAATATCATTTCATATGTTGTTTGATAATGATCTTAATGAATCCACCACTGTAGAATTAATGTTGACCTGTTAACCTGTTGGTTCGTATACATCGTATATTAGGGCGCAGAAAGCACAACAAAAAAAATTAGTTACTTTTGTCACTAGATAGATCTAACACCAATTAAAATCAATTGCTGGTGTCTTATTTACGGTATAAGCATTTCTAGAACTCAGTAAACTTGTAAAAGAAACAACCCCCCAAAAGTGCAATCAATCCATGGAATCGCCATATCCAAAAACATTCAACCAAGATTCAAAACATTTACAGATAGGAAGCGCAACCAGTAGATAAGAAGTAGTAGATAAATAAGAGCAAATAAATAAGAATAGCAAATAAATAAGAATAGCAAATAAATAGACGGCAAATACGTAAGAGTTGTATATTTATAAGATAATTAGTGATATAGCAGTGGCAGATTTTGTAGGTTTGGTAATACTTGCCTCTTGGTGTGTTCAAGTTAAAGTAAGCAAATTTTGAGTAAATTTACAAAAAATGAACAAAACTAAAAAAAGCCATAATCATCATTATCATCAATTACAAGAATTTATAAATTGTGAATAATCTAATGAAAAAAGCTAGGACATGGTGAAAAAATTAAGCAATGAAATAAAAATTGTCTGTTTATATTTGATGTCGACTTTATCTTTGTCTTTCAAAACTTTAGTTATAGATTTATTAAATCAAAGTATCCTTGTCTCTCAAAAACTCTGGTTATATTGAGTGTTATATTTCAAAAAATATTAGTACTAGACTAATACTGGTATTTGATTTACTGTGCTGTATAATTATTTCTGAAGTGTTACTATCTTACTAATCCTCACTAATTATTATTTCTAAAAGCTAACTTATGAATCTACAAATAATTAATCAGCTTCATACTCGAATATAGTCTCATACACTGGTGAAATATATTGAGATTCGTTTGCTGTTAATCTACACCATAGTGACATATTCTCTTGTAAATTTAATCCGGTTACTAAATTGATAATGTGATCAATTTACCACAAATATCTATATTTCTACACTCTCTTTGTTTCTACACTCTCTTTGGTTCTACACTCTCTTTCTTAGTCTACACTATCTTTGTTTCTTCACTCTCTTTCTTAGTCTACTCTCTTTCTTACTCTTTGCTTCTACTACTCTTCTAGTAAATTGTTGCCCACACGACCAAAATTTTTCAACACAGCAAAACTTGGGATTCAACTTAGGAATATTATACTGATTCTATCAAATAGTCACAATGCCAGGAGCTTATCTTACTTTATCAGATGAATCGAAGGAGAGAATTGTCAAATTATTAGACTACTCTAAAACCATTGCTCATTATGGGTTTATTCCTTTAGTATTATATATGGGATGGTCAGCTACTCCAAATAAACCAAGTTTATTCAATATATTAAGTCCTTTCCCATCAGCTTGAACTGAATGAAAATGCAAACGGAAACATAAAACAACAATAATCTAGAGATAACTCAATGTATATAGTTAATTGATTAATGATAATTATAATTAGAAAAATTGTAGGTTAAAAAAAAAAATTAAAAAAAAAAAAAAGTAGGAATAAAAGCAATCAAATATTAGTTTTAATTGATTATATTTATTTGAGATTTGAAAGACTGCATTATTATACTATCTTTTGCTAGCTTCATTTATTTAGTTTTCTACGTTTTCTGAATTTTTTTTTTTTTTTTCAATTTAACTGATCGCAGACCAGTAGTAATAGTGAAAAATTGAATAAATCATTGAATTTAGTCACTACTACGATGAAATAGCTATTGTACAAGCTTCAATGGAATTATCTAGACGTCAAATAGAGATTCTATCGGGATTATCTGCGGGATTATCCACCACCATAGTGACGCATCCTCTAGATTTGATTAAAACAAGGTTACAACTATCAGATGAGCCATCCAAAAATGTTTTAAATAAGATCCGAATACAATCAGGAGGGCTTAATAAGTATTATTGGGGGTTAATTCCAAATTTAGTGGGTAATATCAGTGCTTGGGGTGCTTATTTCACCTTGTATTCCGAATTTAAATTGATTTTACCTCAAAATAACTTGACTCTAAATTATTTTTCAAGTTCATTTGTTGCTGGTATATCAACATCATTATTAACCAATCCAATTTGGGTATTGAAAACTCGGATTGTTGGAAATTCTGTTAATCATCAATCGATGATCAAATTAGCTAAAAAAATCGTTAAGATTGAAGGTATTAGAGCATTTTGGAAAGGTTGTATTCCATCATTATTTCTGGTATTTCAAGCGTCATTACAATTTACATTTTATGATCATGGAAAAGTTTGGCTTGGTTCCGATTTATCAACTTTCCAATATTTATACCTTTCGGCAACAAGTAAAATACTTTCAATGTTTATAATGTATCCAACTCAAGTGGTTAAATCAAGATTACAATATGCCGAAGACAAGAAAACCCTTTTTAATACTATTAAACAAGTTTGGTCTCAAGGAGCTTTATACAATGGTCTAGGTGCTAGTATTATCCGAGTTTTACCAGCTACTTGTATTACATTTGTTGTTTATGAACTGACTAAAGATTTACTCACAATTGGATCCGTTTAAATATTTAATTTTTGAACTTTGGACTAGGAAATTTATAGATTAATCAAACAAAACCCAATTATTACCTAAAACCCATTATTAATTGAATTCAATCAATTCTTCTTGGTTTACTAATAGCGCTACCTTGTCTTCTCTGGTTGATAATTTCTACAAACGCGATGAATTTTGGTTGATGGTATCTCAGAATGGTTGAACAACAAGAACAACAAGAGGCCAATAAACGACGTAAGATTGAAACATGGTATCCTGTATCGGTCAATTCGATTGTTGAACCGTTTAAATTCAGTTCAACTACTTATATAACCGAAATACCAACAAATATCAGACAGAATCAAACTAATAATGTTATATTAGGTGTTGATGAAGCTGGAAGAGGTCCGGTACTAGGTCCTATGGTTTATGGAGTTGCATATTGCTTAGAAGAATTTGAATCTAGTTTAAGAAATGATTATGGATTTGTTGATTCCAAAGTAGTTAAACCTGAAAAACGTAAACAATTATTTCAATTAATTGAACAAGATGGTCAATTGAGTGAGGATGTTGGTTGGGCATGTACAACAATCACAGCCAAGGATATAAGTTCTGGGATGTTTAGTAAAATGTCGTATAATTTGAATGAACAAGCTCATGATACTACAATTGCCTTAATTAAAGCCGTACTTGATCAAGGAGTTCAACTAAGCAAAGTATTTGTTGACACTGTTGGACCACCAACTACATATCAAGCAAAACTTCAAAAATTGTTTCCTGAAATTGCCATAACTGTAACTAAGAAAGCAGATAGTTTATTCCCCATTGTTTCAACGGCATCAATGGTTGCAAAAGTTACTCGAGATTACAACTTAGAATATTTTTGCGATCAATTGGGGTATGGAGATATTGGATCCGGTTACCCAGCTGACCCTGCAACAAAGCAATGGCAAACTAAATTCATTGATTCGATATTTGGTTGGAATTTTGGTCTAGTTAGGTTTTCCTGGCAAACAAGTAAAGATTGCTTAACCAATAATAAAGGAATCAATGTGATTTATGAACATGAATGTACTAAAGAATCAGGATATCAAGATGTGGGAGAAATGTTCACCAAAAAATCTGGATTTGATTGTGATTACTATCTTAGTGATAAAGTAAGTATATGAAGTTTATAAGAAAGTCAGAGAGTCAGAGAAAGTCAGAGTTTGATAAAGTCAGAGTTTGATAAAGTCAGAGTTTGATAAAGTCAGAGTTTGATAAAGTCAGAGTTTGATAAAGTCAGAGTTAAAGTCAGTGTTTGATGAAGTCAGTTTATGCTAAATAACAGTTGGTCTACTTAAATATCCTCAATTGGTTTATTTCCAGTTTTTCATTTTTTGAATCTTTTTCTTTTTTTTCTGACTTGGTTTTCAATCATGATTGCAATGAACCTGTCTCTTTCCAACAAACAATACATACTGGAAAGCCGGACTTCATTTACTATTGTTGTTGCAATCTTCCCAATCAATTAACAGCCGAGCTCTTCACGTGACTCCGAGACCCATAGATTTGAGGTTAAGATATTACGAAGATATGACAATTATAATAGAGCAAGTATGTAGTATAATATGAATAAGTTAGATAGAAAACATGTTTTATATACATACATATACTTATATATATTTATTTTTATATTTAACAACCATGTATTTTTATAAGAATTGTTGTTTATGTAAATTTGTTGGTGAATAAACGATCAATTACTAGATCGGGGATTTACTTCCGGTCACCATAGTAAGTCGGCTTGGAGTGATGCGGTAAAGTTGGTAGTTAAAATTCAACATTAAACAACCAACTATTAATTGAACTTTCTTCTCTCGATTAATAACTTCAATATGTCTGCTTTATTAGTTGCATCTAGATTGGCTCCTAGAGTCATCAGGGCTGTCCCTGTTCTTAGGTTTTATTCGTCAAAATTTCCTGCTCATACCGTGATTAATATGCCTGCCCTTTCACCAACTATGACCCAAGGGAATATTGGGTCATGGTCCAAGAGAGTTGGTGATGAATTACAACCGGGTGAAGCAATTGCTGAAATTGAAACTGATAAAGCTTCTATGGATTTTGAATTCCAAGAAGAAGGTTATTTGGCGAAAATTCTTTTAGATGATGGAGCAAAAGATATTCCCGTAGGTAAACCAATAGCAGTATATGTTGAAGATAAAGCCGATGTTCCTGCTTTTGAAAGTTTTACTGCCGAAGATGCTGCTTCAGCTGATCAAACTGCTTCTTCGCCAGCTTCCGGTGCCGAAGAATCAAAACAACCACCAAAAGAAGAACCAAAACAAGACACCAAAGAATCATCTAGTAAACCAGAATCAAAATCATCAAACCAATCAAGTAAATCTGCTCCTTCTGATAGAATATTTGCGTCTCCTTTAGCCAAAACTATTGCTATTGAAAAAGGTATTTCCTTAAAAGGAGTTAAAGGTTCAGGTCCACATGGTAGAATTTTAGCTAAGGATATTGAAAACTTGAAACCAACTAGTTCTTCAACTCCATCCTCAGCTCCATCAACACCAGCTGCAGGGTTTGAAGATATTCCTGTTTCTGCAATGAGAAAAACTATTGCTACTAGATTATTACAATCAACACAACAAACTCCATCTTATATTGTTCAATCACAAATTTCAGTTTCTAAATTATTAAAATTGAGACAATCATTAAATGCTACCGCTGAAGATAGATACAGATTATCAGTTAATGACTTATTAATCAAAGCTATTGCTATTGCTACTAAAAGAGTTTCTGATGTTAACGTTGCTTGGTTAGGTGATCAAGGAGTTATCAGAAAATTCAACAGTGTTGATGTTTCAGTCGCTGTTGCTACTCCAACTGGTTTGATTACCCCAATTGTCTTTGAAGCCCACACTAAACCATTATCTAAAATTTCTACTGAAGTTAAAGATTTAGGGAAGAGAGCCAAATCTGGTAAATTGAAACCAGAAGAATATCAAGGTGGTACCATTTGTATTTCTAACTTAGGTATGAACCCTGCCGTCACTTCATTCACATCAATTATCAATCCTCCACAATCAGCTATTGTCGCTATAGGTACTACAGAAAAGAAAGCCGTACCATCAGATGCAAATGAACATGGTTTTGTTTTTGATGATGTAATGACTATCACTGGTACTTTTGATCACAGAGCAATTGATGGTGCTTTAGGTGGTGAATGGATGAAAGAATTGAAGAAGATTGTTGAAAATCCATTAGAAATGTTGGTTTAAGCTAAAATTATTTGATTCATCCAATCGAAGTATATTTTCCTTTAACTTCCAGTTATTAGTCATATAGACTGGTCACCTGGTAAATTCTTGTAAAAGTAGACAGCATCTGGCAAATATTGAAATATATTAATACAGTTAAAAGATAGATGTAGTGTAATTGTCCTCAACCTCGCTTCAAATCGAATCCACCTGAAAACATATATATTTATGGTGTTCTAGTCCAATTTTTACTGAGATTAAAACACTTAATCAAAAAGTTACAATTGTCACAAAGTAACCAACAACCAGAAATCGTTATACAATTTATGATTCAAGAGAAAACGATAAATAGTAATCAAAATTCACACCCTCTAGACTAAAATCTAATTTTGAGAAATCTCGATTATGATGCAAGTCAAATTCTACAAAAAAGAAGATCGTGTTTGATTTCAACAAAGTATTTCACCTATTTTAAGTATCTTTTCATTAGAGAGTTAATTACTTCAATGATAATGTCGTTTTTGTAGGGAGACATAACATTTGATTATCACGACATTTCGATAATGTCAATTTATCATAACGAGGTTACATGCAGGAAGATGGAATAGTGTTTACCTTTCAACAAAAGTTGGTTAAAGATTAATATATCTGGTACATAGTATAGTATTTAGTGAGTATGACACTTGAGAATATATATATTGCTAGACATGGATACAGGTGGAACTGGATGCCCAAACCCCATCCTCCAAATCCAACCGGGGTAGATTCTGATCCACCTTTGGCTCCACATGGTGTTGAACAAGCTAAACAATTGGCTACATTTTTGAATGGGTTGAACGAGCAAGAGAAACCACAATTTATCATATCTAGTCCGTTTTATCGATGTGTGGAGACCGGTAAACCAATTGCTGAGTTACTAAATACTCCCATTGTTATTGAAAGAGGAGTCGGTGAATATTATAAACGGGGACGGAAAATTATTCCTGAACCAGCAAATTATGATACTTTGAATAAATTCTTTGGAGATTTATTAGTAGAAGAATCAGAATGGCCAAGAGATTCGACTATAGGAGTTATTCCTAGTTTGGAAGGAGAATCACCTAAAGAAATTTTCGATAGATGTGTTTTATTTTGGAGTAAATTTATACCAATATTTGAGAAAAAATACCCTGATATTTCCAACATTTTGATTATTACTCATGCTGCCACCGCTATTGCTCTTGGAATGGCGTTATTACAGAAACTGTCAGTGTATGATTATGTAGATGACAAGACTAAATCAATTTTGAGAGCCGGTGCAGCATCTTTGACAAAATTTGAAAGAGACGGTTCTCATTGGAAATTGATTATGAATGGTAACACCGAGTTCCTACCAAAAGGTGAAGAAATGAATTGGAATTTCCATTCCGGATTCGAAGCAGGATCTGACGAAGACGTGAAGCACAGAAAAGAAGCATCTAAAGTAGGTCTGAAAAGCAAATGGGATACTCCAGAACCAGAAACTGTCTATGAACCTGTCAATGGGAAAGAGACTGAGGAGCTAGAAGTAAGTAAATTGTGAAATACACAAAAATGTTTTGGGAAACAGCTGCAATAGTTAGGGTTGTTTAAGATTATACATTCTACTACTATTTTACCCTTTTAATGTATGTATAAATTAATAATCTAGGTCTAAATGACGATAAGGCATCTGTTAAACCCTACATTATGAGGCTACTCTGTATTTTTTGATTCTTAGGCAAACATGATTACTAACTAACAGGACTTTTATGTGACTATCGACATACCTAATATTGGTAAAAACTTTGAAGAATCAACTGAAGCAGGTACAAAAGTTCATTATATACGTCCTGGTTCGCAATTTCAAATGACGGACCTCATACATCCAAACCCATTGATAAAATTAACTAATAATAGTTCAGCCACCAACGAGCAAAATGATGTGAATAGCATAAATGTTATCGACGGAAAAATCTATCAAACCTCATGGAAAAGCTTAGTGGGTACCGATTTAATTTTTGATGAATATGGTGAATTGATTGGAAAGGTCAAGGAACATCTTGTCACAAATGAAAATGTGAAGTTAGAAAATAAAGACGCAGGAGAGGAAGAAGAAGAAACAGAAGATTCCCGAGGCGATTCTGCTCGTAATGATTCCAGAACACCATTTTTGAAAAAAGCCATAAAGCAAGTTAGTACACAGCAACAGGCATCTCGAATCAGAAATTAAATTTACGGTTTTTGTATTAAGTATTAATTTGGTTAGTATAGAGTAGGAATTTAAAGCATATTTAGATTGAATATTGTAGGCTTTTACTTCTTTGAGACGATAATTTTCTGTATTCTGTCCATGAACAGTTGAATGCTTGCATCATCCGTTAAGACATCTAGACTATGTCCAATAACATGACGATGTGCTGGATTTGCATAGCTTGTAGATGGGTTCAATTTTGCCATCAAGAACCTAGCTTGCGAGCCACCTTCATCGCAATCTATAAACCTGGGCAAAGGAAATCTGTCCATCAAAATTTCCATAGCTTCTTTTTTGGGTGCCTCTAAAAATGCATTAAAATACTCATATTCGGGCTGCTCATGATAGCCAGCTTTCCGCCAATCAGCAATTTGCTTACCATGCCAAATTACAAGTTGAAAGAATGTGTCCAATAGCAATATTTTCAGAGGTGCTAATGAAATGGAATCAAGAAGAACTGGTTCTGGTTCTTGATCCGAAGAGTTAATATCAAAACTCAACAATGTTGGTTGAATCATAATCAATGAATTTGTTGTTTCCTTATGCATGAAAATGTGTCTTATAAATGAAGATTCATCAGGAGAATTATTGAATACATTAATAAACGATGATCTTCTTAAATGGTAAACAAATTGCGGAAGCATAGCGTAAGAGCTAGATAAAGCAAATGACTCTAATCTTCCTGATGTATACAGTGCAAATCGAGTACAATATTCGATAAGTTGCTGGTCAAGCAATTTAATTACGGCACTGGGACTGACAATCGATGTCTTTAACGTTGGATTAGGTTGCAATTTATTAATAGCATCTCTTGCAATTAATACTAATGCAGCTTCTTGATCAAATCCTTGTTCTATAAACAAGTCAGAATCGGCTATAATGTTAATGGGAACAGTTGTAACCCGAAGTCTCATTTCCCCACTTGCATGTTGATAATGAAACAAGAACTGAATATAGGTAAAATTGGATTTAGATTCTAGCTTCTCAAAATAAATCGCATAAGTAGATTGTGGATTGACGCTACACAACTTCCAGGCATTCGCCTTACCATCTCCAATGACTTGCAGAGAAACTAATTCAGAGTGTTCCTTCTTCACAGGAAGAGCCGTTGCATTTCCAATCAATCCACAAATCTTAAGATCTGAAGGAACCCTTACTTCCAAAGTGGAATTAAAGCCCATATCTAGAAGTTCACCTTGATCATCGTCACATTTTTTAAAAAATTTCACAAATGATTGCTTGAAAATGGCGGTATTGAATGAATCTGCCATAACAATCGATCCTCCAGTTTTGAAACATACTTCATCCATTTCGTACAAACCAATTTGGTTATAACTGCCGATAAACAAGTTACAAGAAAGGCCGGTCGAGACTATATTCTTTGTCACCCGTTGGTAGAATTTCTTAGCTTCGGTGAATAATGCTTGATGCGATAATGGGTTTTGGATAGAATTATTCACTTTGTTAAGATCATGATGAGATCGAAGAGCATCTTTTAATTGGGGTCCTACTATACGACCAGGGCCATAAGTTGTAGCACCCGCAATAAAGCATAGTATGTGACCACCAGTGGCATGGGAAGCGGTTGAAGAACCTAGTATAGTTTGTAGAAGTAAACTTGCAATATTAAGGGCAGAACCGGTACTTCTAAGGGTACGCTCTTTATCTGAGTGAGGAAAACTGTTTGAAACTAAAGATTCTATTATATTAGTCAATTGATATTCAGCAACATTAACTTGTTGAAGAAATTGATCAGCAAATTTCGAATTTGAAGATTTTAACCCTGAGAATCCAAGAGAATTTTGTAATTGTTCTAGGGTATACTCTTTTTCACCATTGAAAATACACATTCTTTGAGTTGTAGATATCAAATTGTGAATTTGAATGTGTTTACCAAATGTAATAAATCCTACCAATGCATTTTCGGGTAATAAACTTAATGATAAAAGTAATGAATCTTTCAAAGCCGAATTAGCATCTTCATCTTCAATTTCAAAACATGTATCAACCACAAATAAGAATATTGGAGCCAATGGAGCAACCTTGCCCGTCAAATATTCGACAGTCAGGGGTTGATTCAATGATACCACCATTCTATTATTAAACCCACAAAATTGACATAGCCAAGTATCAGGTTGTTGTGCTTGTACTTGACTGAAACTATTGCCCACAGCCCGGCATTGGCGACACATTTGCAACTGATTGTTCTCCAACACTAACACTTCTGACTTGTTATTCAATGGAGTATACAATGCACCCATTGGAATAATATTTCGTTGATGTTGAAGTTTTGATTTGGGAAGATAGCTCCATGATAACCGAACACCATCTGAATCCTCTCTAGCTTCAAAATCCATCCCGACTCATACACTACACACTGTCCTCGCTAACTCGACTCAACTGTTCAACTGTAGCACCTTTGAAGAAGATCTTTGTTATCAGCTACTGAAATTTTCAGCGCCTGAAATTTTTCACTTGTGTGATCAAACGAGTTAAAGAACTAGGCAAGAAGAGACATTCTTGTTGATTGGCGAGGACTCTGAGGTCGGTTTAGCATCAATTGGAATACAGTTTGAATTAGAGCATTGAAATCTGAGTTTGAAGTATACAATTATTTGGGTTTTTAAAAAATTTAGCATCGATTTATCAATAGATTGATCAAAGTTTATTATTTGGTTCATCATCTGGCTATGAGAAGGTTGCTAAGAGTATCATGTCGATTTCTTGTACAACCAAAGAAAATAGAAACGACGCAACGTCGATTAGTACATGGCAAATCGACTAAGGTGGGTAATGTTTTGGATTCAACAATTAGACGGGAAATGATTTTACAAGACAATGGTCTGTATTATCCAACGATTGACGAGGCGAGATCTAGTTCATTGAATGTAATGAGAGTCAATCAGTTCAGATCTCAGTTTTTGAATCAAAATTATCAAAATATGGCTAATAAAATGAATGAAAATGAAAATGTAACTCTAGAAGGCAGGATTTCGTCAATCAGAAAGGCTGGTAGAGCCATGTACTTTATCGATGTCTTACAAGATGACGTCAAGGTTCAATTTGTGGCAAATAGTAAACTAATGAATCTTGAACCAAAAATCTTTGATGAAATTCATAGTTTTTTGAAAAAGGGGGATATAATAAGTGGTAGTGGTCACCCTGGAGTCAGTAATTCAGGAGAATTATCATTGAAATTGAAACATGCGGTTAAATTACTAGTTCCCCGATTAAGTGAACTTCCTAACAAGCTTATAGAGAAGAAAAATATAAATAGCAATAGAGTAAAAAATTATCTTGTTAATCCCAATTCTCGAGATGCCATTATTATCAAATCAAAAATAATTCAATCAATCAGACTGTTTCTTTTGAAAAACCAGTTTTTAGAAGTGTCAACACCGATATTATCTGGAGAAGGAACTGGAGCAAATGCAAAACCATTTATTGCCAAATTTCAAGATTCACCAGTACAATTAAGAGTAGCTCCTGAGCTATGGTTGAAAAAATTAGTAATTGGAGGATTTGATAAAATCTTTGAGATTGGTCAAAATTTTAGAAATGAAGGTATTGATGGTACTCATAATCCAGAATTCACAAGTTGTGAATTTTATCAAACATATACTAGTTTAAGTCAATTGATGGATATTACCGAAGAAATGTTTGGAAATATTTATCGAGATTTAACTAATGGTACAAATGATATTGAGCATTTAGTCAAATTTACAACCAAATTTCCCAAATTTGAATTTATACCAACTATAGAGGCAAAAACTGGAAAAAAATTGCCAAATATTTTAAATTCAGAAAATTTACAACAATATTATCAACAATTAGGTATAGAAATCCCTGATAACAAATCACCACAAAATTTATTAGATACATTATCGGGGATCTATTTAGAATCAATCAGTGAGTTGCCGGAATACAAGAATACTCCGATATTTATATTCAATCAACCGGAAGTATTATCACCATTAGCTAAGTCACGAAAAATAGTTTATCATGATGATGAATATCAAATATCAAGTCGATTTGAATTATTTATTAATGGTAAAGAGTATGTTAATGCATATGAAGAAGAAAATAATCCAATTTGTCAATTAGCCAAATTCAAAAATCAGCAAATGACAAAAATGGAATATAATGATGATGAATCTTTGATTCCTGATTGGGAATATGTCAAAACCATGGAATTTGCATTACCTCCTACTGGGGGTTGGGGATGTGGAATTGATCGGTTAGCAATGTTATTTAGCAATGCTGAAAGAATTGATGAAGTGTTGCCATTTGGAAACTTACGAGATGTTCAAAAGCAATGAAGAAAGAAAGAAAGAAAGAAAGAAATAAGGAATAACAGCTTGATGATTGGTGATTGTGTAAAAGCTATGGAGAGTAGATTATGCGTTTTAGCCCATATTACATGAAGTTATTGTTTTTATCAGTTAATACTATCTTGACTAAGAAACAGGTCTTGATAACGTTTGGAAAGAATAGATGTGGATAATTCATAGACAATTGAAAAAAAAGTTAACAATCGACCATCGAATTAACAGTTGAGAAAATAATTAATAATTCATAAGTTGACTAGGTAAGAGTTGAGAAAACAACTAATAATTCATAAGTTGACTAAGTAAGAGTTGAGAAAATAATTAATAATTCATAAGTTGACTAAGTAAGAGTTGAGAAAACAACTAATAATTCATAAGTTGACTAAGGAAGAGTTGAGAAAACAACTAATAATGCATAAGTTGGTTAAGTAAATAAGATTGTGAAAAAGAAATTTCATAAATATATATATATATAGTTGTAATTAGAGTTGTAAATAGAGTTGTAAATAGAGTTGTAATTAGAGTGTAAATGGAGTTGTAAATAGAGTTGTAATTAGAGTGTAAATAGAGTTGTAAATAGAGTTGTAAATAGAGTTGTAAATAGAGTGTAAATAGAGTTGAAAATAGAGCAATGAGCAATGAGATCAATCTAGATTTGTAACTAAGATTTCAATTTATCGCTACAATAGAGGAGCATCAATCAAGGCGAGAGCCTTGATTGATTTTGTTTTGATTTTCAGTTAAAAATATACTATTATAATATTTTAATAAAAGTTGAAAATTAGTCCGACTACATTAAAGGGTTTAAATTATAAGATACTATTACCAATGCAGGTTTATAAACGGATGAAAAATATTTGCTCGAGATCTACAAAACCAACAATGCTATTACCAATTATATAAATATTATGAATATTATAAATATATAAATACTATAGATATATCAATTATATAATAATGATGATAATGATGATGTTGATGATGTTGATGATGTTGATGATGTTGATGATGTTGATGATGATGTAAGATGAATTATTTTTTTATGTTTTATTATTATTGTGATGATGCGTTTGGATGCAAACCCCAAACACCCTTCCTGACTGGGGTTGGGGATAATGCAGGAGTCACAAGGAGGTAAGAAAAAAGTTGGGGTATGATATGTCTAGTCGTATTTTTATCCTATTTTGCCCAATGAATACATTATAGAAGGAAGAAATTCCGATTATATATATGTAAGGATTAAAAACCCTGAAAATAATAATGAAAAAAAAGACAAACCAAAAAGATAAAAAAAGACAAAGCAGAAGACAAAGAGACAAAGCGAAAAGAGAAAGCAAAAAGACAAAGCAGAAAAACCAATCAAATAGATAATAAGACTACCAGTAAACCAGTAAATTAGTGGAAATAATAGAACCAGAGTTCAAAAGTATTAGTTTTTTTATAAACACCAATGAAATAATGTTTCATAACATTATTAATTATTTTTTATTAATTCTCTTTTTATTAATTCTCTTTTTATTAATTTTCTTTTTATTAATTTCCTTTTTATTAATTCTCTTTTTATTAATTCTCTTTTTATTAATTTTCTTTTTTATTTATTTTTTATTAATTTTACTTGTCGATTAATTCTTTATTACTGTTATCTATCATTATTCATTGTTTTGTGATCACCCAGAAAAAGTAAAACAAACGTTAAAGGAAAAATAAAATAATAAAAAAAAAATTGTTTAATAAAAAAAAAAATTGTTTAATATAAATCAATATTGTTTAATATGAATAATTTTTGTTTAATATTTATCATTATTATTTAATATGTATTATTATTGTTTATTGATTGTTTTGTTGCTACGTTTCAACATTTTTTTTTTTGGGGGATGAAATGAAATTACTGACGTCATTGATTTCTTAATTAATTCGCGATTTATTTCAATTAACCGAAAAAAATTCTACATACAAAAAATTGTGTAAATTATAATTAATTAGAATTAATTAAAACAATTAATATTAATGATTGAAAAATTATATTTATTTTTATATATATATATATATTATTATACTATAATTCTATTTATTTAATTTTTTTTATTGGTTTATTTCCATTTTTACTTGATTTTTATTGTTTTAAGTCTAAAGTGGTAAATTTTTTTTTATTTTTTTTTTTTTTTTTTTGTAGTTACTTTTCGTCGTTGCAACCTTTTGATTTTAATTATTTATTCTTCTTTATCCACGTATCCACATAGTTGTTATACACATAGCTGTTATACACATAGCTGCTATCCAAATAGCTGTTATACACATAGCTGTTGTTGTCGTCGTTAATTGTGTTGTTGTTGTCATTTTGTTGTTGTCATTTTGTTGTTAATTTTGTTGTTGTCTTTATTTTCATTGTATCATGAGAAAGATTTGGAATCGATCGACTCAAGATAAACGTAAATCACTTGCTGTTGATAATTCATTAATCAAACCTGATTTTGATAATAATACTATCAAGCATGATTGGGTCAATGTAATTATCAATAATGATGTTTTACCTCAAAATTTACGATTATTTCGTTTAGAATTAAAAGGATGTCATTTATACCTATATCGATATCAAAATTTCACAAATTTTACTTTAAATCAATACAACCTGGAAACTCAATCAACAGATCAATCAAAACAAACAAATCTTCAATCAAATCAATCAATTCAATCTAATCAATTAACTCAATCAAATCAATCAATTCAATCTAATCAATTAACTCAATCAAATCAATCAATTCAATCTAATCAATCAATTCAATACAATCAATCATTTCATTCCAATCAAACAACTCGATTAAATTTGCCTTCAAATTCCACCATTGATGATTATTCAATCGATGTAAAGACAATATCGGATTCATTTCCTGATTATATGGAAAGATCAAATGATAATCATACCAAAGATAATCAATCGAGTTTATTAATTGATCAATTAACTTTAAACTCTCTAGAGAACAATAGTAATATTAATAATAATAACAACAATAATAATAATAATACTACTACTAATAATAATATTAACAACAACAATAATAATAATCATATTAATAACTACAATAACAATTATAATAATAATGATGAAAATTATACAATAACTTATCGAGGAACTGACTTACATCCTGAACTTAATTATGATTTTACGAATAAAAAATTCATTGGTAATACTATTTCAATTGAACCATTAATTCATTTTATTTTATTTGGTTCCCAATTAGATATTATCATTCCATTAATTAATATTTTACCTTTATTTCCTAATTTTGGCAAAATTCTACGATTAATCAATCAATACTTAAATGATGAAATGTCCATTCCATATATTAATCAGATTACTGAAAGGTTAATCATGCTATTCAATAATATTGAATCTAATTTTGTTGGATTTCTTTTAAAAAATGATATTGCTCCAGATATTGTTAAACTTATCGAATTTTTGTTTATGTCTTCAGATGACAACAATATTTTAATTAAACTTCAATCATTTAAAAATAAAATTGTTCATAAACAACAAGATTTAATATTGTTGATTTCGAGTACTTTGAATTCTTCAATCCATCCTTTTATAGAATTGAATTCAATTACATTTATGAAATGTAGTTTATTTGATTTAACTAATTGCATATCAGAAATTGATCAACGATTTTTTCAAAAATGGAACTCAAATATTGATAAATCACTATTACTCTTTTCAAATTTTAGTGATCCTTTATACAAGAAAAATCCATTAATATTTAATAATCTTGTTCATATCCATTATTTATCAAGATTACTTGTCAATCATTTATTTATTGAAACCTCTTCCAGTCTTGACCGAAAAGCCAGATTATTGGAAAAATGGATAGATTTAGGTTGTTTATTAGATAAACTGGGTGATATGAGTTCCTGGTTAGGAATCTCTTCGATTATACTTTCACAACCAGTTTTGAGGCTTACCAAAATATGGTCTTTAGTTTCAAATGATTATGTAAAGTTACTCAAGAACGATTGGGCACCTGTGCTTTTTGAATTAGATAGAAGAAGTTTGGCAATCGCAGAAAGTAAAAAAGAAGACGACTCATCTCAATCTATCTCAGCAAATACTACTGCTGAAACTCATATAGTACGAGATTCTTACCATATAATGGCACCTAGAGGACTTGGAAAGATTTATGCAAAAGAAGCATTGATACCTTATTTTGGAGATTTAGTTATCAATAATGAGTCTGTACATATTGAAGAGTTATCCTCTGTTTGGAACCGTATAAATTATTCATTTAATCGATGGAATGAATACTTGAAAAATTTAGAGAATAACGACAAGATTATTAACTACAATAAAAATATGCTACGAAAATATAATAAAATGGGTATTATATTTTCTAACGAGTCTTTAGACCAAGTTTTATATTCAGGGACTTCAAGCGAAAATCTTAGATTAGATGAAGACCAGGACAAGGAAACTGGTACTTCGATTCCTGGTTTACATGACAAGTTATTGAAATTAATTGAATTGAATTGTGATTCAATAAACCTTGAAAAAATCATGAAGCTCTCATTAGCTTTAGAACCCGATTCACCAGAAGCATATTTGAATCCGTCTACTACTATTCAAAATTCAATCAGAAATACTTCATCATCTACAAGAAAATCATTAACCATGTTAGGGAATGATTCGAATTCGAGTTTGGCAACTCTTGCCAATGATGATCCTATTAATAAAATTCCTACATTCAATAATAAATATTTTAAATTGAAGTTGTCAAAATATGATGAGCTACTCACAAATTTCCCAGAACAAGAAGGAGACCTACTGTTTCGTATTGATGATTTTGTAAATGACTTAGATTCTGCTGATGCATCTATTATAGATGTTGATATTTTAGATGATGATGAAGATGGTTTAGGAATTGATGTTGATGATATTTTGAATTCAGACAAATTCAATAATTTCAACATTAATTTAGAAGAAAACCTGGAACCTACTGAGGCCTCGTCTAAAGTAAATAGCAGTAGATATATTCCAAAATATGCCTCAATTGATAAGTTAATTGACTTATTGTTGATTGATGCCAAATACTTTCAAGAAGACATTGAATTAGATTTGAGTGAATACAGATTTGTATTTCTTTTGAACTATAATTCATTTATTACAACCAAACAATTATTAGACAAGTTGGCATATCGTTTCATTAATTCAGGTAATGCAGTGATCTCAATCATGAAACAGACAAGCAAAATGTATGATATTCCACCCGGTGAATTTCCAAACTGGCTTTTGGATACTTCAGTAAATTTGAAAGAATTGGGTCAAGTTGATTATGAGTTGTTATTAAAAATTCAGATAAATATTTTGAAAGTTTTAATTGTTCTCATGAACACGTTTTATTCAAACTTTTGTGTCGAATTGGCCAATAAATCCATCTTAATTAAACTTTTGAAGTTATATTCAAATGAAATTCTTCAATGGTATAACAGTAATAAAATAGATTCTAAGTTAAGAAAGTCATTTGAAAACCTTTTAATCTATTACAAGAAATTGAAGAAGTTGTTCATCAAAAAATCATACAGGCCAATTGAAATGAATAAATTTGAAGAATATTTGATAACTGAGTTTAAATTTACCAACAGTTTAAAGGAGGTTCCAGTTAATCGTAATTTACCTAGTTCAAACAATGTCGTTAAGATTGAGAAGTTTTTATTGAAGTTCAACAAGCTTCTAACCATTTTTTACAAGGGAATCAAATGCGAGGATTGGATGAAAGTTTTCAAGATTATGGAAAACTTATTTGAGCATAACAATATGTTTGAATTCAATTTACAGAGTACTTCAACTCCAGATGAACAGTTAATCATTTCAAATATTTTTTCGTATTTTGATTCACTAGTTGACCCACAGGAGAAGCAACTTGTTTTGAAGAAATTCCCTTTAGTTTTCCAAAAATTATTCAAGTTATATTTCAAGTTTAAATCTTACCTTTTGAGCCAGGTTGCAGATGTGAATATTACGATTGTCGAGAGATTAGATAGAATGAAAACTTTACTTTCAATGATCAAAATTTCGAGAATTAAGATGGATCATAGTCAATTTGTATTTGAATCTGATGGAAAGCGTCAATTAATTCCTTCATTTATTGAAACTGCTATTACAAACGTTTTATATTCCCCAGAATCAAGGTGTTTAAGTGCTTTATGGGCTGAAGCCGCAATTTCATTCTATGATCAAGCGTATACCATACCGACTCTCGATGACTTGGATAGTTTGTTACCACCTAATCTTGATCCAGATGATATTCAAACTGTGGATCCGCTCTTACCTTGCTTTGGATGGATTATTGAAAATATTTTTGAAACCTATAAGTGTCCTTCGTATTACAAACCGGGAATAATTAACTTTAACAAAAGATACATGATTTTCAAATTCATAAAAGAGCTTATTGTGGAAGATCCAGAATTCAGCAATTTGTCGGCAGACACAACTTATAATTCAAAACGTATTTCGGAAACATCTGTCCCAATACATCACGATAGAAGTGAATTTGAGTTTTTATTCAAGTTAGATGAGAGTTTGATTAACATAGATAATTTGGCGTCTTTAGATCCGAAAGATAGAGATCAAAAGTTATTTAGACATGTTTTAAAGGAGCAGCATAGAATATTGAAAATCGATAATAGGAAGAAGATTACGCGAGATAATTCTAATAATGTTGTCACAACTATTAATAGTAATAATTTACTCAACAAAAAAAGTTCAAGCTCGTCTTTGAGAAGACAATCATTAACTTATAAATCTAATTCTTCTTCACGGTTCAAATTATCAGGATTATTTGGGAAAACCAAATCTTTCTCAATGAATGGTACAAATTTGCCAACAATAAATAATAATAATGTACCAGAAAAAGAGATAGCGGTGAATGAATTACCAAACGTGGAATTGTGTGTGGATTTGAAGCAGAAGCCTTTGGCAGTGATTTCTTTGAAAAACAAAAAGATTTTTCCAGTGTATTTGCTTCCCCTTTGTTTTAAGATTGATTCTGATTCTGGAGATGATTTTGTGTTCCAAGCTAGAAATGAAGCAGATCTCAATGATTGGTTAGTGAAATTGAATTATGCAAGCAGACATTGGTTCTATTCTAAAGCTTTGAATACGAAAAGTTTGAGTCATTATTTAACATTTGGGGTTCCAATCAATTTGGTTTGTGCAAGAGACCAATCTTCTTGTCCTAAAATATTGACGTTTTTATTTGAGAATATAGAAAATGAAGGATTGGAAGATGTTGGTATCTATAGAATTTCATCATCAATATCTGAACTCAATAATATCAAGTCTACAATTGATAAAACTGGTACTCTTGACCATGACAGAATTTATGATGTCCATTCTTTAACAAGTATAGTGAAAGCTTATTTTAGAGAATTGCCTGATGCGCTATTGACTGATAAAGTAATTGAAATTCTTTTTGAAATCAAGCCAAATAATGATGTGAACCATGATAATTATAATGAAATGGAGAGATACTTGTCAGCATTAAAATTATTACCCACCTATAATTATAATACCTTGAAGTTGTTGTTGAAGCATTTAAATCGTGTCAGCATGAAATCTGATATCAACAAAATGACAGCATCAAATCTAGCTACTGTTATTGGACCAGCACTAACAGAAGCTTCATCATTAGAATCATTGATAAATAAATTTGGATTCATGAATACAATTTTAGAAAAATTGATAACTAATTACACTGTTTTATTTCAAAGTAATAACCAAAGGATAAGTACAATGGTCTCGAAACCAACTCAAGTGCAACCACAAAATCCATCAATTGATAACTTATCAACGACAAATTTATCTGTATATACACAAGTACAAGAAGAAGCTAATCTGCAAATCAATGACATGCCTTCACCAACAATTAATCAAGAATCTGACTTGAGCGAGCCTTCCTACAAGAATGGTGTGATTGAGTCAGATTTGGAGGAGAGATCTGGTACTAAGAATGGTTAATTAATAACACTCAAAGTTATTACTTCAACGATCAATTATTTAATTCATGGGCGTCCAGCTTTTAATTTAACAATTACTTTTTTTGTATGTACAAATTTATGACAATAACAAACAATTGTAGATACTAACCATTGTATATCATTAAATTAAGACAATCTATGTAGACTTATCAAAAGTTGAAGTTATAAGTTGAAAGCTCATTGATAATTTATTTTTCAGTTGCCGCACCCAGTCCTAAATGGGATTTGTTTTGGTTTAGATTGTGTATCACTATGAATAGTTGAAACCTATGCTGATTATCGTACCAGAGCGACTAGAGGTGCTGAAAAAGCGTTCGGGATATAATAATAGTAATGAGGATACGGTACGTAACTTTTTGATTTGTTTACATTTGCCAAAAGAGTTTAAATACTAATATATAATAGCACTCATCTCAATCAATAGAAGAGTATTCTTTGAATTCAAAGAAAAGACGAACTGTTTCGAGTTCTAGACAGTTGGAAATATTGGAAGGCGAAGCTGGTCAAAATTTACCAACTAGAACTCTTACTGAAAATATTTCAGATGATGATAGTGGACCAGCTACAGCAGGAGTGATTGAAAAAATTGAACTTACAAACTTTATGTGTCATGATTTATTCACATTAGAACTAGGTCCACAAATAAACTTTATAATAGGTAGAAACGGTGCTGGGAAATCGGCGATTTTAACCGGGATCTCTGTTGGGTTGGGGGCAAAAGCTACTGACACTAATAGAGGTAGTTCAATCAAAGATTTGATAAAAAACGATAAGCAAACAGCAAAAACATTAATTGTATTGAAAAATGAAGGTAGATATGCTTATTGTCCCGAAATTTATGGGAAAAAGATAAGAATCAAGCGAAAATTTCAACGTGAAGGTGGTAATCAATATTCGATTGAAAGTGCTGATGGTAAAGTCATTTCTAATAAGAAATCAGTTATCGACGAGATACTAGCCAAATTTGATATTACGGTTGATAATCCAATTGCTTTCTTATCCCAAGATAAAGCAAGGGAGTTTTTACATTCTACTTCAGATACGAAAAAGTTTGAATATTTTATGACTGGAACCAATATCACTGGTATTAAGAAACATGTAGAAACATCCAAGAATTATATTGATGTAATTACTGCTAAAGAATCACAGGCTATTGCCCAATATAAAGCAACTGAGAATACTTTCAGTATATGCAAGGCCGAGTTTGAAAAGTTTAGCACAACTGCCAGCATTAGAAATAAACTTAATATAGCCCATGGAAAACTATATTGGTTCAACGTGAACCAACTTGAGCATAAAATCCTGAGATCTGAGCAAAAAACACAGAGACTACTAGAAGAAATTCAACAACTCGAAGCAAAAATTGATCAAATCGACCAAAAATCTGCAACCAGTGAAGATGAACGAATAAAGTTACAGCAAGCCCAAAAATCAACATTGGAAGATTTTGAAACAGCTAAAAATAAGGAAATAGTACTACGAGATCAGAGAAACGCTATATTAGAGACAATTAAACAAAACGAACAGGAAATTTCAAATACAACTGCAACTATCAAGAACCTAGAAAAAGATTTAGAAAAGTGTAAATCCTCCATCGATGCAGAGCAAAAGCGTATAGACGAGATAAATGGGGGCACAGAAGAAATTTTAAAGCGGCAATTACAAACCAATACATTAGAAATTGAAAATTTGAATCGAAGTAAAGCTAATGCTATTCACGAGAAATCAAAGATAAAAATTGATGAAGATAATGAAGTAAAGGGGCTCGATGAAGAGTTGAAGGAAATGGATAGAAATTTCAGCGAACTAGCCCTTAAACACCAAGAATTGAAGGACTCACAAAAAGATAAGTATAGACCTTGGGGTTATAAAATGAATAATCTTATCGATTTGATTAAGAAGACAAAATCCTGGCACAAAGAACCAGTAGGTCCAATTGGACTCTACGTAAATGTAAAGGAGGAGTTCAAACAGTGGAAAGACCTTATTAACACCGTTTTGAACAGATCATTAGATTCTTTTCTTGTCACTGATGAGCATGACAGACGAATATTAGATCGTTTAATGAAAGAGATTCAATTCTCCAAAAATATTTTGGTTAGAAAGTTAGATAAATTTGATTACAAACAAGGTAAACCAAATGGTTTAACGACCTTAGAGGATGCCATAACTGTAACAAATGAGGATGTTTTATACACCCTAATTGATTTTAACAAAATCGAAAAAAATGTAATTGCAAAAGAGGCGGAAGCGGAAAAGTTTGCAAGGCAAGATAAGGTGCAATCAGTTTACATTCATTTTGGTACAAGTGGGAATTCAGCTCAACGTGTGAGTTTACAAAATGGTACTGTTCGATTTGATCCTGTTTATTACGACACCAGCATTCATAAATTAGGTGGAGGAATTGATCCAAGAGATGAATTGTCTAACTTAGAGAGCCAGATGAGCAGTGTACGTAAATTGATAGAATTGAAAAGACATGAAGCAAATGGAATAAGAAGAGGCTATCGTCAAAGAGTTCAAAAAATTGAAGATGTCATAATATCTTGTACTTCTAAAATGGGTTCTTTGACTAACGAAAATTTTAGAATCCAGGAAAAGCTTAGTGAAGATGGTGACTTTGCGAGAATTGAATCTCTCAAAGCGAATATTGAAGACCTTAATAGACAAATTGCAGCAAATAAAGGTGTCAGCCAAGGTTTACAAGAAGACATTAAAAATTCTTTAAGATCGAAGGAGCAGCTTGATATTGAGATTACCAAACTAAAGCGAGAAACCAAAGCTAAGCGCACAATTGCACAAACTGCAGAGCAAAATTTGATAGAGTTTGAAACTGATATGGAAACTGGAATAAATGAAAAGAGTAGTTTTATTCACGAGAAGGCTCAATGTGAAAAGAAAATAATTTCATACAGAGAAACCCACCAGGAAGCAAGCAGATTACTAAAGGAAGCTATTTCGTCCGCAGAAAGAATTTGCAAAAGAGAAATAGTTACTTTTGAGAGCGATGATAACAAAGATTCTATAATGGAAGAGTACAAAGAACTTGAGCGACAAGTTAGACAAGCAGAATCATCTTTTGGAAAGTCTATACAAGAAGTACAGGAAGCGTTGGATATAGCTATACGCAAAAGAGCTGACGCAGAACAAAGAATGGAGAGATTACGCAATACCCGCCGACGTTTAAATGACAACTTATCGTCTAGAATAAAGTACTTTGAAAAAGTAAAAGATGATTTGGTAAGGACAGCCAAAAGAACTTATGATAGGGCTCTTGACTTGAGGGAGTATACTGGAAACCTTGAGTTTAATTTTGAAAAGGAGACGTTGACCTTACTGGCGCTGACAGCAAAGGACTTAGAAAATCGTTCTGTAGGCTCATTGTCAGGAGGAGAAAAATCATACATACAAATTGCTATGCTTTTAGCAATTTGGAAAGTTATGAATTCAACTATAAGGGGACTCGATGAATTCGATGTTTTCATGGATTCAGTAAATCGTTCAATGTGTATTAAATTATTACTTTCTGAATTACGGAAGAATCCAAAATCACAAAATATATTTATTACCCCACAGGACATTGCAATTGTTGGTGATCTAGCAGGAAGCGATATTAAAATTCATACTATGATGGATCCTCGTTCTGAAGTGTGACGGTCCAACCAATTAATATATACAAGATTTATAGTTTTATTCATATCTTAATGTACAAGAATAATCATCAACACCTTCAAGTAGCCCCGATATTATTTTATACTCATGTTTGCTTAGTATGATTTTGTCACCAGGTTTGAGTTTTTTGAGTAGGATTAAAACATCACTTTGTTTTACAGTTGGCAAACATAGTACTGTTGAGATAATCTCTGAATATAATTTCGGGGAGAGCTTATCCGATTTTTGTAAGCTATCATAAAATAAAGCTATTTCGTTAATCAATTTTTGATAATTAAAATTATGTATCTTGGAATGACATGCTTTCTTAATATAATGCATAATCCAGTAAAAATTATCATCTGGGATTAAAACTCGTGCATTTTCAATTTGATACTCATAAGGGAGCTTCTTCAATATTTGGAATGCCTCTTCTATGTATCCAAGTTCACATAGTGCTTTAGTTACAAAAATATGGATTGAAGAATGGTTAGACTTAATGAAAGGTATGATTGAAGAAATTTCTTTATACTTTGCCATCGTTGTATTAACATGCAGAAGAATAATGTTTGAAAATTGGGGTAAGTCACTTACGAGTAAAGAACCATTGATAAGAGGAATTCCATGACTTTCTGACGAAGTATAGATATTTCTTTCAATTAGTGGGTCAAACAAATTTTCATATTGACTCAATTGTAGTTCATCCAACTCTGACAACATCGAATTAGGATATTCTATGTCCAATTTCAAATTTTCTTTCACGTTTTTCTTTCTTTGGACGTAATTAAAGAAAGCGGCTCGTTTCAGTAAACTATTCATTCTTGTCCAATTTTGTTTATTATTAAAATGTCCTCTCATTGATCCTGCAAGTCGATTAAACATATTTAATGCAGATGGAAAGTCATTTGAGCTAGAATAAGCTTCGACAATAGATATTTGTAGTGATTTATAATAAGTTTTATAACTCAGATAAGAATAAACTCGTTTAAAATACGACAATATCCCCTTACACCTTTGAGGGTCCTTATTTTGCTGAAATATTATAGCTAGCTGCTGTAGTAAACATGGCGAAAGTAGGAATGGTATATAATTATTGTCGACAATGAAAATTGATCGATGATGTTCATGTAAAATGTAATTTTCAATCAAGTGGTGATAAATCAAAAGCGCTCCTAGATGATGGGCGGTGTTACAGACATCGCTAGTATACTGAGACCATAGTTCATTACTCAAAATAAACTGAGTATTATCAAATAAACAGTGTAATAATGCTGTTGTAGCTGATAAGTTTTTTTTAGCCATTAGATTGAATAAAAACACTTCCACCAACTCAGATTCAACATTTTTAACATTCGAAATAACAAATTTGTAAATATGAGCTTCTTCAGCCCTGTTCTTGATCATAGCAGCTAATTGCTGATTTACCTTGGAAAACTCAGCTGATAATGGTCCATGTCGAGTTTGACCACCCAAATTCGAATAGCGCCTAACCTCATTCACCAAGTAGAATCTCCGAGCTCGTACCAGCCGCCAACATCGTAGTAGCATCAGATTATAACAATAAACCTCGAGTTGATAAATCTTTCAACTTAAACCAGTCGAAATCAGGTTTAAAGATATTCACGTGATTGATGGTTGAACTGAAAAGTTTTCTAAAAATTTTAGATTCATCAACAATAGCAAGAAACGACGGGGAAGATGATAAGAGTTGGGTTAAGTCGAAGCTTTACAAGTAGAAGTAGCGTCTTGTCGATTGCCAGGACAATTTCCCGGGAAAAATCGCCAATTTTTGCGTCAAAACTAGTCAATGTACGATTTAATTCAACCAATGCTACCAAGCCAGTAATATCCGAGATCAAGGATACCTTGCCATCGTTTGAAGATGAGATCAAGCCAATTAGCGATATGACAAGTGATCAACTTGGGTATCTTGACTCGATTGGGTTAGCTCAAGGCTGGGGACCTACATCATTTATTGAAAGAATCTTAGAAGTAACCCATGTATACACTGGATTACCATGGTGGGGGTCTATAATTGTGGCCACTATTGGTATTAGATTTTTAATGTTTCCTCTTTATATGAAAGCAAGTGCAAATGCAGCTAAAACTTCCAAAGTAAAACCAGAATTAGATGCTGTATTAACCGAAATGAAATCGGCTCAGTCACCACAGGAACAATTCATGGCTGCAAGCAAAAGAAAGAAATTGATGATTGATAATGATATTCATATGTCTCATCAAATGTTTCCGGTTTTACAGTTACCAATTGCTTACGGATTTTTTCAAGCTTTAAGAAAAATGGCCAATTTCCCAGTTGAAGGATTTTCAACTGGAGGAACTGCTTGGTTTGAAGATTTAACTCAAGTTGATCCTTATTTAGGGTTACAAATCATTGGGGCAGCGTTGGTTCTTGGAATTGTTAGATTAGGGGGAGAAACTGGGATGTCAACCATGTCAAAACCAATGAAGAAACTTCTTACTATCCTACCAATAGCATCTATCTTTATTACAAAAGGATTTTCTGCTGCTGTTGTATTATACTTTGCTGTAAATTCCCTTTTTTCATTTATGCAAACCTTGATTTTAGGTAGTAAATGGTTTCGGAAATTAACAAACATGCCATCATTTGTCAAACGTGAACCTTTGCCAGGAGCTAAAAGAGCCCCCGAAACTTTTGGTGATCTTTTCAACGATTTTACTGAAAAGAGTAAAGACACTGCTATTACTCAAGCCAGAAAGACAAATGACAAATTGAATGCTATCGAAAGAAGAAAAGCCGCTGCTAGTGGTAGTTTTGTTAAAAGAAAGAGACCAACTAAATAAACTCGGTTTTCGTTTATGCTTTAGATTCACTTATGAACTAATTTTTTTATGTATATATAGTACTGTAAATATTTAACCAAATCCAGATGTAATAGGTAATGAAGGATGAAAAGGAAAACTTTTTTGAGTTAGTATGATTTCTTTTGCATACTCTTGTAAGTTTAGAACTCATCATATCAAAAATAATTTCGAAAGTACTCAGCCGTATCAATGTGTCACCTTAATAGGTTAAAACTTGACAAAGTTTGGTTTTCTTGAACTTCACAAAACCAGAATGGAGAAATCGGTTTGGTATTTTTGGATAAGTGAATGAACAAACAAGTTGATAATCCAAATGGTGACCGAAACGAGTGAAACGAGTGAGTTCTTCCTTTGTAAGCTAATCACCGAATAATTTCAAAAACTACTACAATTAGCGCTAAAAATGGGCGATGTTAGTTAGATAAAATTATAAATATTTGTGTTTCCAATGTTACTTGGCTGGTACCAAACCATGTAGTTCAAACAAGTACGAAATTATTAAACATTCTATGAAATATTTATTCATAATCAATTAGTCTAATTCTAAATATTATACAAATACATGCCAATACATATAAACTAATTGTCTATTTTAACTTAAACATTTAGTCATTAGTCATTAAGTTTTACTATAAGCCATTTAGACTTATACATGCTCGTTTTCAGGTTTGGCTTCACCAGCATAACCGGTAGAAGTAGCCATCAGTTCGTAGCTTGGAGGAACCCACTCAGAGGATTTCATAGGGGTAACACCAGATGCATATAATTCATCAATTTCTTCTAAAGATAAACCTTTTGTTTCATGAAGTCCAAAGTAGACAAAGAAGATCGAGAAAAGTAAGCAACCAAAGAATACAAATCCATAGTAGAAATGAATTGCTGAAACAATGAATGAAGTGAAGAAACTAATAAGGAAACCAAAACCCCAATTACAGGCCAGAGCCAAAGACATAGCTTTGGTTCTAATTCTAATTGGATATAATTCGGAGACAATTGTGAAAATACCACCAGCCCAAGTTGAAGCAAAGAAGAAAATGAAAAGACAAGAAATGAAGATTAAAGCACTTCCAGTAGGTTTTCTAGTTTCACCATCATAACCATCAACATATAAACTAAGTGAACCCAAAAGGGCGTAAATAAGGAAACAAACTGACATCCCAATAGAACCTGTTAAAAGACAAACTCTTCTACCTAATCTTTCAATTAAATAAATTCCAAGAAAGGTTGAAGCAAAGTTAACAACACCTAAAATAATCGAAGTAATGAAAGAATCAATACCAACAGCTTTGAAGATAGTTGTACCATAATAAAAAAAATAATTATTACCAGTTAATTGTTGTAACGATTGTAAAACACAACCAACAAGAACTCTATAAAAGATTTTTGGTTTACCGGTGAATAATTGAGACCAAGAAGCACTTCCAGCTAAGTTTTCACGATCAATTCCTGCTTGAATTAATAAAATTTCATTGTAAATAGAAGGATGATCAGGAGAAACTTTATTGGTTCTGGCTAAAGCGGCTTTAGCTTCATCAATTTGATTATTTTTGATTAAGTAACGAGGAGATTCAGGCATGGCAACCATACCAGAAATTAAGAATAAAGCCCAAGCGAAACAAAGACCTAAAGGAATTCTCCATTGTCTTGAATCTGGATAAGATTTAGTACCATAACAAGTACAATAACCTAAAAAGATACCTAAGGTGACACATAATTGAAAACAATAGACTAAAGTACCTCTTATAACTTTTGGAGAAGTTTCAGAAATGAACATAGGACATAAGACTGAAAGACAACCAACACCCAAACCAGAAAAGATTCTTCCAATAAAATATTGGTACCAAGCTCTTTGAGAAGAAATTTGAATAATAATTCCAACAACATAAATTAATGTAGCAAAAGTAATCCCTGCTCTTCTACCTTTCATATCACCAACTTTTGATAATACCAATGCTCCTATAGCACAACCAACATTGAAAATTGAAACAATTAACCCAGTTCTAACATCAGAAAAGTAATATTCACCATCGTCATTTAATTGACCAAATCTTTGAGTAAAATCAGTCATATTGATAAAACCGGAAATGGTACCAGTATCGAAACCAAAAACAAACCCCCCAAAAGCAATGAAAAAACAAAAGATTATTACTGAAGCATAATCTTTAAGACTACGTTCTGGTATTTCATGTTTAGGTGAATCACTAGTTAAATCATGTTCATCTACTTTTTCATTTTGATGTTGATCGTTATTTTGATGATCAACTTCATATTTAGTTTCATCTACGGTTGAATTATCACCCGAAGAATTCAATACTGTAGTTGGAGCAGTATCATTTATATCGTTTTGGTGTGACATTATTAATTACCTTATTAATATCACGACTAGTAAACTGTAAATATATTTGTACTAGGAAACAATAACCAAAGACAAATCGTTAATAATCTCGAGATAAACCAATAGCTTTATATGAAAGAAAGGGAAAAATAAAAAGCAAAAAATGAGAAACAATTAATAAAATAAATGGCGTTGTTAATCTGGCCATCATTTTATCTTCCTACATCATCACTTATAGTCATGATTACTACAGGTTAAAAATTTTATTAAAGCAATAATAACAAATATAAATTATGCACCACATGTATTTTCTTACCCTTTTGGGACGGCTGCAGAATAAAATGGTTTCTAACAAATAAAAAGAAACAAAAACAAAAAAAGAAAAAAAATAAAGATTTACTAAATTATAAAACCTTAAAATACAAACACCAAACACCGAGTCCAAACTATAATCGATTAGTTAATTATGAAGTAGGTGGTAAGTAACTGGGGGAGAAAGAGGCGCGGTTTTTTCTTAAGTGGATAGTTGTTATTGCTTTCTTGTCGTTTGTTTTCTTGTCCGGAGAGTTTTGTTTTCTTGTTAGCAATCAAGTTTCGCTGTTTATTCGTCCGGAAAAACTGTAAACTAATATGCATGATACATGCGCAAGATACCCACATAAACACCGAATCGCCTTCAACAGTAAAAGAAGCCAGTCAACTGGATGTAGACAACATTTTCAAAATACAAATCACAATACATGTATAAATGTAAATCATTTTACACATAGGTATATCTACATGTCTACATCTATATCTACATCCAATTGTCTTACTCTATCTATGTCGAAATCTTCATCCACGGTTTTAGGTTAAAGTTTTTTTCATGCAGAGTTACAATAATCCGAAACAATTTTTCCGAAGATAATATCGGTGATCGGAAAAAATAAAACAACGCCGGCCGGTAATAACATGTAACAAAAAACAACACAAGCAATCGGAAAATTACAAAATTACAAAAAAAAAACAAACACAAAACAACAACAACATCTGATCATCGCCTCGATATTATAATTTTGCTTATATTTATGAATATTTACTTAATTTTTGCTTGAAATGATTCAATCATGATACCCGACTAATTTGCCAAGTAATTTCATGATTTCAATGACCTTTTCTTCCTCTAACTTTCGACAAACACACTGTAAGGCGACGGCTCCATCATGAGACTGTTCGGCGTTATAATCATTAGTAATTTTTCTGTCACTATTACTATAGTAAGTTTCACGGGGCTGATCCTCATTATCAACTGTTTTATCAGCCCGAGTGACCGGGAACACCCCAACTGAGTAATCCAATAAATTGAAGGGACTGGTATAACCGACATAATCATGAAATTTACCAAGTGGAGACCCAGCAAAAGGAGTTGCTGGCATAATAATAGCATCAATAATTTGATTATTACTAGTTTTATTGTTAGTTTGCATCCACATTTGTAAATAATCATTGATTAATTTAGTTCTTTCTACTTGTAACTGCCACAACTGAGAACATGATAACTCTGGGGAATTCCCATACATTTCCATATATGGGAAAAGAGGTTCTCCAGTAGTTTTAACATTTTGTAAAACATTTGACCCCCCATCCGACAAGAAAAATTTACTAATAAGCTTTGATAATTTATAATGAATGGAATTTGGCGGTAATTCAAGTTCCCATTCGATAACTTCATGACCAGCCTCGATTAATTTACTACGAACCTCTTCAATTCCTCTTCGAATTGGAGGTGTAGGGCGAACATAACCATCGTCAATTAAAATAGCAATATTCAACTTGTCATTTAGCTTAAAATTATTATTCCATGCGAGTGGTATGACTTTTGCATCATATTCCCAGGGGTTATTTTCAACTATAGCCTTACAAATTAACTCCAATGATTCAATTGAGTTGGTCATTGGTCCCAAAATAGAATTAACCGACTCGAGCCCTGGTAACCCTGACCTGGTACCATAAGTTGGAAATCGACCAAATGATGGTTTTAACCCATACAAATTTTGAAATGATGCTGGAATCCTAATACTACCACCTATATCTGATCCAATACCAATTACTGACCCTTTCAACTTAACCAATGCTGCTTCTCCTCCTGAAGAACCCCCTGATGATAATGATCGATTTAATGGATTTAATGTTTCGCCATAAATATGATTTTTGGTCTCTGGCATCATCATGGCAACTGGTACATTGGTTTTGACATAAAACACCGCACCTAATTGTCGTAATAGCACAACTAAACTACAATCTTTATCTATCTTCTCTGGATTAAAACAGTAATTAACAATTCCAATAGTAGTTGCTTCTCCACTTATATTAATATTATCCTTTAATGATATGGGTAATCCATGTAATGGACCAATTAATTTCCCGGTTCTATTTTGATATTCATCCAATTGAGCTGCTTGTTTTAACGCTTTATCAAAAAATACTTCTGATAAACAATTAGTTAATTGATGGGCTATGGATGCTCGATGACAAAATGCTGATGTTACTTCAGTCGATGTCCAAATTTGTTGACCAATATTATTTAAAATAGTTGTAGCATCAGAATTTGTAATATCATGTTCAAGCGGTGAAAGATACTTTCCAGTTTTATCTATCCATTTTAATACATCAGTTACTTCTTGTCCTGGTAATTCATCTTCTGGTATTAACCATTGTTTGAAAAAATTGTCATTTCTTAATCTCACTTTTTCTTTAGCAATCTGCTTATATGTGGGTTCTACTATAGTCATTATCACAACTAATTTGCTTCAAAACTTATCTACTATAATCGTTCTTTTTATACAATATGGGAGTCTTGTTATATCAAATCTCTTATCTCGGAGTTATTTCCCAATGGGGAAAACTATTGCGAATCGTGGAGTGTTGATTTAAATATTGACATGGAGGATTACATTGATAACATTAGGAGTATAGCTTGATATTCAAGTAGATCAGTCTAATACAATGACTTATGCAGCAATTTAGAGATTAGGGTTTGAACATATGGCGCAAAAATTACTAGTTTGTAGCTAAAAAAATCAGTGTAGAAAACTTAGAATCAATTTTGAAATCTAATCATTTATCAACAGATACGAAACAATATTTTCAATATTGAACCTTCTTAATCCACGGCTTTAGTTGTAATTCAACTAAACTCTTGTTAAACTCATTAATAAATACTTATACACTAAAGATCAACCCAAAACAATACATATGTACAAAACTGATGAATATTTAATCCACTATTACTTTCAAGTGTAGTTTCATTTTCATAGTAGATTAGTTCATTTCATAGTAGATTAGTTCATTTCATAGTATATCATATCATTTCATTTCGTATGGTGTCTTACACTATCTTACATGATTGCTATAGATAAGAACCGGGAGTCGTTTTCCTTGTTCCCTGTGACCTATATGAAATATAAGTGGATACATATATCAACGAAACAAGATAACCAGGCAAATAAATACTTAAACCGGATAATCAAAACATAAACAATACAGATGGCTCAATACACATATGATACAGAAAGCTTAATACAACATGCAGATACGTCATAGACAATACAGATGGGCATGTAGTTAGCTTATTGACAACCACATAAAGCTCTCACAGTGTACAAATTCCAGTATCAATAGATAGCTACACTGGATGTAAAATTGAAAATAAGTATCTAGAAATGAATGAATGTATAATTGAAAGTAAGTATCTAGAAACGAATGAATGTAAGTATGTAGAGTTAAATGTCATTTTTACTATAAAGTTTTTGTTATAGACCCTAGATGAACTTTAGTGTTATAGGTCCACTAGTAGTACATTTGTTAGTGTGATACTAGTGGTACACAATTGTCTATTTAGCTCATAACCAATATCTGACATAATTCAAACCACGATTGACCTTATCTTATCTTATTACAATAGGTTACAAACTTACAACGGGTATCGATTCCCATTATCCCTGTGACCTATTTAAAATATAAGTGGACAGTTTGTCGATCGTTATTGAATTAATGCAGGTAAAATTGAAGTTTTAATATCAATTTTCATCGAGAAATCGATATTTTACCCGCAATAGCATCTTGGTTATCTCTTTGATAACCATTTTTTTCTTTTTGGTGATAATTTCTATTGTTAAAATTTTTCACTAACCGATTTGTTTAATCCAAATTGGCGATAGTATCAGAATTCGGGGATATATAAACCCCCAGGAATGGATCATATACATCGAGCTATAAATTCAAGCTTTATTAGTAAACTTGTCTTGTTACCGTTTACCTAGAAGCAAACAGAATTACAATCTCCTGGTTTATTCATTCTATTGAATCTATTTATTAACAAATATTAATTGTAATCTGGGTTTGATGCTTAAGAAATTGAAGGTTATCATATGGGGTAGGACCCCCGAGAATCCGGTTGAAAAGAGTTTACTATTGAAAATGGACTGGTTCATTCTTTCTTATGTTACTTTGATCTATTGGGTCAATTATCTTGATAGAACTAATTTAGCTAATGCTTACGTTAGTGGTATGCAAGAAGATTTGAATATGAAAGGTAAGAATTTTAATTTGATCAATACTTGCTTCAATATTGGTTATATCGTTGCTTTGATTCCTCATAATCTAATTATGCTTAAAATTCGTCCCCGATATTGGTTAACATTTTGTTCTTTTTCATGGGGAGTTTTAACTTTATCAATGTATAAAGTTACTTCTTATAAACAATTATGTGTTATTCGGTTCTTTGTTGCTGTTTTCGAAGCAGTAACCTTTTCTGGTACTCATTTAATTCTTGGTTCTTTCTATGATGAAGATTTATTATCATTTAGAACTGCTATTTTCACATCAGCAGGATTAATTGGTTCAATCTTTTCTGGTATCTTACAAGCTGCTATTTATAAAAATATGGATGGTTATCATGGTATTGAAGGTTGGAGATGGTTATTTATTATTGATTTTTTAGTTACGGTTCCTGTGGTTATTTATGGATTCTTTTGCTTTCCTGATGCTCCAAATGTTTCAAAAGCTTTCTATTTTACCCATGAAGAACATCAATTAGCTTTACAAAAACAGAAAAAACCAAGAGATCAATTTAGTTGGAATATTTTCACCCGATTATTTGCTGATTGGAAATGGTATTGTTTTTCATTTTTATGGGTCCTTGGTGGTGAAAATGAATCTTTTTCAACTAATTCTTTACTTGCTTTATGGTTGAAATTCCATCATTATTCTGTTGCAGATAGAAATCATTTTCCTATGGGTATATTTGCAGTTGGTGTATGTGCTACCTTATCTTCAGCTATCTATTTGAATGCAACTGGTGGGAAATATCACTATCGGGTAGGAATTTTTATTGCAATAGTTTTATTTATTGCTGCCCTTCTCCTTCTTACCAACCCATTATCAAAATCATTTGTATTTACTGCCCATTACTTGAGTGGATTCGCCTACGCTGGTCAAACAGTATTCTTTGCGTGGGCTAATATTGCAACCCAAGATGATTTACAAGTTAGAGCTATTGTTTTAGCTTCAATGAATATGTTTAGTAATGCTGTCAATGCTTGGTGGTCTTTATTATTTTTTGCCGCTCCAATGGTCCCCAAGTTTAGAAAGGGAGCCATTGCCATGATTGCTACAACTCTAACAAGTATAATTGTATGCTTGTTAATTCGATATTTACAACTCAGAAATGAATCGAAACCTCGAATTTTTGACGACGATACTGTATCCGATAAAGACGTTTCACTAGAAGCGATTGATGTCATTGAAAAACAGTAGATTAAAGTATGAGTGTACAGGTTATACGGTAATGTTAAATTAATAAATTTGTATTTTAAGGTTAAATCTTGTCTAGTAAAGATAAGTTTGTGTAGACCCCAAATCATTTGGATGAAAACAATAATTATAGGAATCCAGGATTAAAATATAACTATGAACACGGCGTAAGCTCATTTCAATTGTAAAAGGTTTATTTTATATTGTCATATCGCTTGCGTTGTTGTAAGCCATGATTATCATCTAAATCGATATTGGAGAAATATCATAGAGTTTGGGATCAGAAATTTTCAGAGGACTACAAGCAATGATTTTCATATGAAACCGTTTGGTTGTTGTAAGCCATGTCGTGGTTAAATAGCATATGATTATTGTATTCAAATGCACATGTTGTGAGGATAGCCGATTAGGTTAATTCAAAGAATTAGGTTAGAATAAAATACATCAAAAACCGGTTCCAAGAATGTTTAGTTATCGGAGAAGAATCAAATGGGACGTAACAGAGAAAAAGCGATAGATTGTAAAAACGATAGAGTATAAAAACGATAGAGAATAAAAACGATAAGTAAAAACGATAGAGTGTAAAAACGATAGAGAATAAAACGATAGAGAATAAAAACGATAGAGAATAAAACGATAGAGAATAAAAACGATAGAGAATAAAAACGATAGAGAATAAAAACGATAGATGAGTAAGAGGAAAAAGAATTATGTAAGGGTTTGGAAATTAGTAGAGAAGAAGAAATCAGAGAGCCAGTAACCATTTAAACAGTAGTAAGATTCAACAATATAATTCAACAATGTGTATTACACTTTCGTATAGACATAGAATTCAACAATGTGTTACAATATAGATTATAGTTTATTATAGATTATAGTTTATTATTTAATTGGTTCATGGACATTCATATATTGTCTATATAAATTTTCATATATGATGATTTATCAACAATAGTCAATAATAAAATTCACCAGAATAAAGCTTTAATTCCCATAGCCATTAAATATACAGCAAATACAGGAACAATAGAATAAGCATACCAAACTTTATTAGTATTGAAAATTATCATAGCAATATTCAAAAAATAAGTAATATAAAGACAATCAAAATAATATTGAATAATCCAATCAGTACGTAAATCTTCACCAGCTCGAACTAATTTCAATTGTTTTGGATTTTTAGGATTAGGGAAATATACTGGAGTTCCCGATAATTTAATCAGTAAAAGGCAAAAGGCTACTGGAATTTGAAAATAAATAAATGGAACAAAATTAACTGGTCTTCTTAAAAAAATCACCCCAAATAATGTAACCACATAAATTACGGCCGTAGTAATATATGTATTTCTTAAAACTTGAACATTAGATTCAGCAAGCTTCTTGGAGCCTTGAGCTACCATATATTCAACTGGATTATATTCACTAGTAGACATGCAATAAAAAAATATAATAAAATAGATAAACAGACAAAATAGACAACTAAACAAGACAAGACAAATAAACAACTAGACAAATAGATACTTATATATATATGTGTGTATATATGTGTATATATGTGTATATGTATGTATGTATTTATGTAATTTGTTTTTAATTGTATATTTTTATTTATTTATCAATATTATTTATTTTATATGATTATTTATTTATTTATATTTATATTTATATCAATTATTAATGTATTTGTTAGTTTCTATGACTTTGTTTCTCCAATATTGAAAAGAAAAGGCATGTGAACTGATTTTTTCTATTTCCATGTGAAGCTTGAAAATGTCAAAAAAAAAAAAAAAAAAAAATTAACCGCCCAAAAAAAATTGGTAGTAATCAAATCAATGCGGCGGCGTCTATTTTACAGCCATCAGTTGATGCGGCGGTGACTAATTGTGGTGGTTGGTTGGGTTTTCAACCCAACCAACCAATCAATAGGCACTCAATCAATAAGACACTCTATCAATTAGGTAATACTACAGGGAATACTAAAGGGGTAAGGGAAGGGTAAGGGAAGGGTAAGGTTTTGGGGATATGGCAATTTTTTATGACAATTATTGTTTAATAATGGAAATATAATTATTATTTATTAGTTTGTTCCGGAGGGGATTGGTGGGGGAACAATGTGATTTAGTAATTGACATTATTCGATTTGGTAATGTTGGGTATGGGGCAATAAGTACAATCCAATATAATGAAACATAATGAAATACAATACAATTCAATAAAATCTAATAAAATCTAATAAAATTCAATAAAATAAAAACTACTACAATTATATACAACCACAAATAATTACAACTCTATATGACACAAAATACATAAACTAAACAATTAATATAATTAATAATAATTAATATAATTAATATAATTAATAATAATAATAATTAATAATAATTATTAACAAGTAATTATAATTAAATATAATTAATAACAATTAATTAATTATAATTAAATATAATTAATTATAATTAAATATAATTAATTATTTTATAATTAACTATTAATTCCTAATAGATGGTAGCGCGTGCTAATATCAATCGGTTTTGACTTGAACGTTGGTGCACCAATAAAAATGGTTATTAATCAAAACTTGATTAAGAACCAATAAAAATGGTTGTTATTCAAAAACTTGATTAAGTGTTGGTGTAGTGCGATAGTAAACGATTATTTGTAATTGTCAATAATGATAAATATGCTAGAGTTGAGTTTGATTGTCGTTTTGGTTTAACCCAATCACAACAATCTATAAATCGTAACTTCCCTTCAAAAATGGTAGCGCACCAGAACTTGGATTTCGGGATGGTAGCGCTGAAAAATGGTAGCACCAAAATGGTAGCACCTATTTAATTTAAATATAGATTGAAGTGAATTGATTGAATGGTAGTTGGGAGAACCTGTTTTTCTTGGAGAAAAAAGTAAATGTGAAAATGATCGAATTGAAACCCAGAGAGTTTAGCAGCAACAGTTTGTATGAACATAAAAAAAAAAAATTGTCAAAAAAAAAAAAAATTGTCAAAAATTCAATTTAAATAAAAAAAAAATTAATATTGGTTTATTTCTTTTAGTTTGATTCCCTTAGTTTAGTTTAGTTTAATTTTTTTTTCACTGTTGTTGTTTGATTTCTTATTTCCTTTTACTTATTCATGGTTTCTTTCCTCTTTCATTTTCTTGATCCTACTTTTTTATTTTATTGATTCTAATTAATTCTTTTTCAATTATTTTAAATCGTTACTCATTTATTCTTTTTCAATTATTCTAGTTTCAAGATTGTTACTCATTTATTCTTTTTCAATTATTTTCAAGATTGTTACTCATTTATTCTTTTTCAATTATTCTAGTTTCAAGATTGTTACTCATTTATTCTTTTTCAATTATTCTTTTTTTGAGTTTCAATTGCTGGTAATTTAATCGGAGTTACATAATTTATAATTAATTGCTTGAAATAATCGTAATAACTGCTGAATTGCGGGAACTTGAGCAAAAGTTGTTGTATTTTCAAATCCCATTGTTCAACAACCAATCTCGTAAACTGATTTGAATCATATCTCAATTTATCGAAAATTACTACCAGTAAAAATAAATTAATTCTAACAAAAATTGATAAAATATCAAATTTGAATATATCAGTAATAATCATGGGTAATTGTACTAAAGGATTTGCTCCAAATAATAATAAAAATATTTCTGCATTAGCTGCCATCAATAATGCTTGCTGATTATATGTTGATACAAATTGACTTATCTTACTATGAATAATTTGTTGATGTTGAATTGATGAAATGAAAATCTCTAAAAGATTGTTTTTATAATAGTTCAAAATATGGAAAATTGAAAAGATTACAAATGAATATAAACTACCAGTTATAACTCCGATTCTTAAACTTGATAAATAATAAATTATCGCCATTGATAAATATTGAATATTTTCATCATGAACCAATTGATTGAAAGTCTTCTTTTTCAATTGCTTAATGACTATCAAATAAGTTATGATTATTGATAATAAACTAAATTGATAATATCTTAAGCTTTGATTATAACTGAAAAACGAATAAAATGTTTGCACCAAGAAAAACAACACCGTAAAAACATGTGACAAAAACCAATAGAACTGAACTGTCTTCACCAACTTACTGACCTTACTAGGACCAAAATTACTCATGTTTCGTATAGAAATTGCAATATAAATCAAATCAAGTTTTATTTCACCTTCATCAAAATTTTTGCCACTGTCACGTGAATATATCGAATTTTATAGAACTTGATTAAAAGTTGATAATTGAAGTGAATTTATGAAGGTTATTGTTACAATTGAAGTATAAGCAAATAGTAAGTCAATTTTCAAGCTATATTGCAAAAAAAAAAATTTAAAAAATCTAAAAATTGATCTATTTAAAAAAAAAATAAAAAACTCCCACTCCATAAATAGAATAGATCAACAAAATGTTTGTAATGAAGGCACTAGAGATATTCTATATTGCAATGTTAGTTGATAATTTTAGTAAATGGTAGTTCATCAATTATATGAGTTCAAAATTTGCATATTTTTCTTAGTTGGTTTTTGTTTGTCTTTTACTACAATGGCTGCAAAATTACTAGATATTCATTGAAAAAAAAACATTATATAAATACTAGTAACAGTAAACAAAAAGCATAAAATGGCATAAAAAAAGATATTATATGACTGAACATTATTTAAAAATGGTAAATATTCAAAATTTATTGTTCTTCTTATTAATATTCAATGAATATTAATAGAAAACAGACATTTTTTTTTCCTAATTTTTTCTTTTCTTCATAAATTTGTTGTCGTTAAATGACTGGAATTTATCAATGGTTGTAGATTCTTACCTTAACAGGTAGATTATATGAATTCGGGACTGAAATTTAAATTGAAAGTTAATTTAGGTTGGTATTTCAATTCCGGGTTTCATCTGATACATTCATTCGTCGGTTGGTTCATTTGAGCCTACATGAGGGACGGCAGTATCACCGGAGTGTCTAGCAGTTTCGGGAAGTTTTTCCAGTTTATGACGACCTAAACCTAAATTGAAATTGCTGTAACCTAATTTGTTAAAGAAATCTTCATCAAGAGATTTAATATTAATTAAGGTTACGATAGCTGGACACCAACCAAAAATGATCAAATCCATAATCCCGGTCCAAACTGCTTCTGAATCTGGTTGAATAACATTACCCCCTTCAGATAAACCCCAGTTAATAGTTTGTAAGATCCAAGGAATAATTTGAAAAATGATGAATAAATGACCGACTGTTTTTAATTTATTACTAGAATGAGCAGCCATAGAATTAGCAATACTTTTACAAACTAAGGTAATAGCAACCAATTGAAAACATGCAGCAAATACAAAATAACCCCATTTATAAGTTGATTCAATCAAACTACCAAATAATAATCCTAATACCCAGATATTAGCCATTAAGCATTTGGAGAAAAACCCTTGAATGAAAACAACGACTTTTTGAAATAAATCCCCAGAAGAAACAACTTGAGAATTATCTAAAGCAATATTAGCTTCTTCATGAGTACTATTATTACTTGCCAAATTTTGTTTATCGTAAATAGTGGTTAAATTGATTTCATACAATGCCATAACTAGTGGCCATCCAAGAAACCAAGCAATATACTTTGAGTAAAAGATTTGTCTAACATTAGTATCTGAATCAGTAGTAGTAACGTGGAAAAATTCAGTAGCTATACCAGTGTAACCTAAATTAGAAGCATAAGTATAGTATCCAAAAACAAACACTATATTCAAGAATAAAGGAATTAACAATACTGCTTTTTTTAAAGGGGCTTTTTTGGAACTGGTGAATAAAAATAAGCCCCCAAGAATAACAGTATGAAAACAGAAAACAGCAAAAACTGCCCACAACCAATCAGAACCATGAGTTGTTATATGAAGATTAATATAATCAGGAGGAGGATTAATGTCTAAAACACGATTGTCTTTTTGAAAAAGGTTTAAGCTATTCATAGTAAATTGAAGGATACTTTAAAAAATGGATTTAATTCTTATTGAATATTGATTAATAATAATTGATTAATAATAATTGACTATTGATTAACAATAATTGACTATTGATTAATAATAATTGACTATTGACTAACAATAATTGACTATTGACTATTGACTAATAATAAATGTAATTGACTATTGACTAATAATAATTGTAATTATTATTGGTAATACTATTAATTATTTTCTAGATTGACTTGCAAATTGAGAATAGGGGTAATTTGTCCCACGTTTTATGGTCAAAATTGATACAAGTAGTATATGACCTTTTTACTTTTACATCCGAATTAACCAGGGAACTTGCACTTAACCATTACTAACTGGATTTAATGGCTAATGGTTGCAAATGACGCACCCAGAAAACTAACGCATAAAAATAAAAAAATTAAAAAAATAACGCAAACCCAAACTTTAATTAGACAGACAAAAAATCTAACCCTGGAACCACATCTGGTACAAACTTTGGCCCGAACCCGCCTACTGCCAAGCCAGTCACACCCACATACACATACACCCACACGCACACACTCACCCACACACACACACACACCTACATACATATACAACTAAATACAAACAATAAAACTAATATCGTTTATCATAGGGTTTAGTGTTATGATTATAGAAATGTGATGATTTTTTTTTTTGGTATATGATCAGGTTGTCACGGATATCTCTTCTTTTCTTTTCTTTTCCTGTCTTTTCTATTTTTTTTTTTACTAGTTTTTTTAGTTTGACCAGGGTGTTTCGAGATTGAAATTCGTGATTTATGAAGTCATTCACAGGTTTAGCCGTTCGTATAGTAAAGTTAACTAAGTGGAACTAATTACAATAAATGTCACAAAAGTTGTCGATGGTCATTCTTAAGCTGAAAGGGGATACCTAACATTATTGTGGCATATTGCTGATTTGTAATTAATGATTGTAAACTGATTTACTGATTTACTTAATTTTGTTAAGCCGCTGAAGTTTGTATTCACCCGGTTTAGCCATCCGATTGAGCCAAAATACTTTGAAAACCAACCAAAGTCTAGAAAAAAAAACTCTGGTCTAGTAAAAGGTCTAGACTACCGTCTAAACCTTACTCTACCTGGCCAGAAACCTGAAAACTATAGACAACTGTAGACAACTGTTGACAACTGTAGACAACTGTAAACAACTGTAGACAACTGTAGACAACTGTAGACAACTGTAGACAACCATAGACAACTATAGACAACCATAAACACCTATACATGATAGCTCGCTCTACATACAATAGATTAGTGTATACAATAACTGAATTTCACTTCAGTAAGGCTGGAACCATTGAAAACGGCGAAACGGGTTGAAATGGCTGTATCGGGTCGAATTGCTGCAAACCCCGAAGCAACATTAAAAAGTGGTATGGATACTAAAACTTATAAGGATAATGTTGAGGAATGTGATATCCATCGTCAGTGTTCTTTATTTATTTGAATTTTTTTTTTTTTTTCGTCTTCTTTTTCGTTAAATATCGTTTTTATTACTTATTCACTTGCAAAGATTTGTATTGACAAAATGCTTTCTGAAAAACTGTGATTGCTTGTCATAAATATAAGCTTGTATTTTGTTTATGGGTTTTTTTATGACTATCTTGTTTCTGGTGTGGGTTTTAACTATATTGCTATAGAATTTTATATCTATGCCTTTTTCGTAGTTTTACGACCTTATCTTTGTCAGTTTTTATAACTATGCCTTTTTCGGTTTTCTTAAGACCTTATCTTTGTCAGTTTTTATAACTATATCCTTTTCATTTTCACTCAGTTTAATTTGTTTTTGGGTTTTCGTCTGTATTCATTTGCTGGTTTTCTGGTAGTTCAATTTTCGTATTGATAGTTCTTGTGTTATCAGTTTTTTGTTTTCCATATCAATCACTGATAAATCGATCTTATGATGGTCTGGGTTCGTTTTTGTTACGTAGTAATTATTCATGATTAATTCCTACGGTTAATTACTGGTAATTTAAGAATTAATTCAATCTGGGCCTACACACAGCTATTTATAGTTTCTCTTGTCGTTACATCGTAAATATCAATTACTGGCATATCTAAAACAGCCCCCCACCCCCTAATAGATTTTTATGCTATCGCTATCTCATACTCTATTATGGGCACGTTGAAATTATTACCTAAGACTCATATTGATAAATTCACTTGCCAATAATTAGGTGATACCATTGTTTGATATTATCATAACCGTAAATTTCATCGATTTCCGTAACTATAAATTTATTCAACACTTATTTGCATAACAATGCACCAAAAGATACAAAAAAATACATAAATACATAAATACATTAATCCATAAACAATCTGAATACAAAGCATAGTTACAAATCTGGATACAACATACAACGTTGTTTAAGCAGATTAGCTTAGACATTTACATTAACAAAATTGATAAAAAAGCAACAAGAAACTCATATTGTAGTATATACGAAGTAGACAAAATGAGACTAAATATTGTGATAAATACGAGATCAAAGAATTGCATATTGTAGTACGAAATTGATCAAAGAAACAAATATTGTGATAAATACGAGATCAAAGAATTGCATATTGTAGTACGAAGTCGATCAAAGAAACTACATATTGTAGTATTGTAGTATATACGAAAACAAAGATTATACATATTGTAGTACGAAACCAAAAAAAAAAAAAATCATATTTTAGTATACAAAGTGAAGTGGTCGACTCAAAAAGACACCATACAAACTTCATATATGGCATCCCAAGTTATAGTACTTGTATGGTATACTTATCCATGAACCTAGTTTTGGTAGATCACTTGATGGATAATCACGCAAGAAGAGTACGATTCTACTTGTCATAGCAACAATAATTGATACATGATCAAGAAATGGTAAAAATGATAATTAATCATAATCTAGTGACTAAGATATCAATCAATAGTTGATAAATGCCAGTTTCATTAAAATTTGACTACAAGACAAACAAATTCAGAATGTATTACTTGAAAAGAAAAAAAAAAAAAAAAAAGGATATACAAATACCCTTTCTCAAACAGTTTCTAATCATTTACTCTATTTATATCATCATTATCATCTTCTTCTTATTCTTCTTCTGCTTCTTCTTCTTCTTCTTCTTCTTCTTCTTCTTCTTTTTTGGTTTTTTGATAACCAGACGGTTCCACGTGACCCGACCAATTTAAAAATTCAATTGGACTAAAAAATGGTTGTAAAATCAGCTTCAATTAAGAAATAGAGGTATTGGGATGAAGTTTTCCCATTCGTTACAGTTCAATGCAGTTCCTGAATGGTCGTCCAAGTATATTGCCTATACGACTTTGAAAAAGTTGATTTATTCTTTACAACGAGATAGTTTACGAAATGATGTCGAGAATAATCACTTATTAGGTACAAATGATCCGGCTACTGTATTTATAAGTGCTTTAGATGCTGAATTGTCGAAAATTGACTCATTTTATAAAACACAAGAGTCATTTATATTCCAGTCGATTGATGATTTGGTTCACGAAATGGAAGTATTTGAAGTGGAATTACATAAAGATCATCCTTTACCTAGAAAGAGAACTAATAGTATGTTTGATAGATTCTCGTTGAAAAATACAACAAGTGCCACAGATAATGACTTTACTCAACCGGAAGAAGAAGAGGAAGAGGAAGAAGAGGAAGAAGAAGAAGAAGAAGAAGAAGGGGATGAATTAGTGGGCGAAGAAAATGATGGTTTAATTCAGTACGATGGTGATTCCGATTCTAGATCTAGATCTAAAGCTAGATCCAAGAGACGATCAAATAGTGTACCAGTTATATCATCAGCAAAAATTGATAAATATTTAAAATCACCAACAATTTGGTCAAATTTACAAGATTCAGGATTACCACCTCAATTAATCTTATTATCAGAAACTAGAGTATTATTAAGAAAACGAATTATTGGATTATTTACAACAACATCTGAATTGAAATCATTTATTGAGTTAAATCAAACTGGGTTTAAAAAAGCTTTGAAAAAATTCGATAAATCTTTAAATACAAATATAAAAGATGAATATTTGAAAAATTTGCAGTTTAAATCTTATATTTTCAAACCCTCAACTTTACAATTGGTTAATGAAAAAATCGATTCTTTAATTGCTTTATATGCTTTAATTTGTAATCATGATAATTTACAAAATGCTAAATCAGAATTATCAATTCATTTACGTGAACATGTTGTTTGGGAAAGAAACACTGTGTGGAGAGATATGATTGGATTGGAGAGAAAAGCTCATGCTGCTAATCAAGATCAAGAGAAACAACCAGAAAAGCAACAAGTAGATTTTGATTGGAAAAATTCAAAATTATTGATTTTATTATTTATCATATCAATAAGTTTGATTTTATTAAATTGGTCTCCTTTTTCCGACCCAACTCAAAAAAATTGTTTTGCCTTAATTGTTTGCGCCTCTTTATTGTGGGCAACTGAGGCTATTCCTTTATTTGTAACTTCGTTATTAATTCCATTATTAATTGTGAATTTACATGTATTGAAAAATGACGATGGCTCAGTTATGGACTCAGTTGATTCTTCGAAATATATTTTATCAACCATGTGGAATTCAGTAATTTTATTGTTGTTAGGTGGTTTTACTTTAGCTGCTGCATTATCAAAATATCAAATTGCTAAAGTGTTATCAACGATGATTTTAAGCAAAGCAGGTACATCTCCTTCGATAGTTTTATTGACAATTATGGGAGTAGCTTTATTTGCTTCGATGTGGGTATCTAATGTTGCTGCCCCAGTCTTATGTTTTTCATTAATTCAACCTTTATTGAGAACTTTACCTAAAGATTCTCAATTCATCAATGCATTAATTTTAGGAATAGCCTTAGCATCAAATATTGGAGGAATGGCTTCACCAATTGCTAGTCCTCAAAATATTGTGGCTATAGGTGCTATGGATCCACCACCAAGTTGGGGAGAATGGTTTGTAATTGCATTGCCAGTTTGTTTACTAAGTTTATTGTTAATTTGGATATTTTTATTGGTGACATTTGATTGTTCTAAGAATACCCGATTAGTTGCAATTAGAGTTATCGATGATAAATTTACTCCTATTCAATGGTTTGTTGTTGCTGTAACTTGTGGGACTATCTTTTTATGGTGTATTGCCTCTAAATTAACTGGAATTTTTGGAGAAATGGGGATTATTGCTTTAATTCCATTAATAATTTTTTTTGGAACTCAATTATTATCAACTGAAGATTTGAATAATTATCCTTGGAATATAGTAGTATTGGCTATGGGAGGAACTGCTTTAGGTAAAGCAGTGGCATCCTCTGGATTATTAGCTAATATTGCTCAAAAAATTCAACATGAAGTTGAAGATTTCTCATTATTTGGAGTTACTTTAACTTTTGGATTATTGATTTTAATCATGGCTACATTTGTTAGTCATACTGTTGCTGCGTTAATTATTATTCCTTTAGTTTCAGAAATTGGTAATAATTTACCTGATCCTCATCCTCGATTATTGATTATGGTTAGTGCCTTATTATGTTCGGCAGCTATGGGTTTACCAACTTCAGGATTTCCTAATGTTACTGCGATTTGCATGACTGATGATTTTGGTAAACCATACTTGACAGTGTCTACATTTATTACCAGAGGTGTACCTTCATCTTTCATTGCATATGCTATCATAGTCACTGTTGGTTATGCAACCATGAAATTGATCAACTTTTAACCCAAATTCAAAAAAAAAAAAAGTTTTCATTGCTTTAGTTGGCATACACTAAACTGATGAAAAGACTCAAATAACATTACACTCCAACTTTGATTGTCATTAATAAGAATCAACGACACACACAAACCAAATTCCCCAACCCAGCAATTACCTTACATTCCAACCACGAAACCAAACATATACACAAACAAATAACGCTAGACGTACAATAATAGAAAGCAATAATCAATTAAGGCAAAACAGCTTGTTTACTTTCGTCAACTATAAAAATAGTTGATTTATTTCCAAGAATTGATACTAAATTATTTTCAATTTACCAAATATATATTAAATTTATTCACTGGACATCTAATACTGAATGAGCTATAGATTCCTACTACTATCTACACTCTACACCTTCTTCAATCGCTGTTTTTTATCATCATCATTATCTTTCAATTAAGTGTAAATGGTAGCGCCGTAAATGGATTGTCTGCAGGATGTTAGCGAATTCCTGGAGATGATTTTGGTGATAAATGTTGGGAAACTGGAATATATTGGATTGATTAAGTTATTACGGTTGAAATTCTGAGATTGATCTATCGGAAGTAAGATTTAAAAGCAGAGATAGTTATCAGACTGGGGTTAGAGCTGATTTTGGTATTAATTAATGGAAATTTTACAACAAATTCGGTGGCTAATTAATAATCGAGATTCAAATATCAGTCAAATACAAACAAGCGTTATTCATAAATCGTACATTCCTTCATTTATTGCGAATTATTGGAGTCATAAGACTAGAAATCAAAAAAAATTGTTCATTGGTGAAATTTTGCTTGGATTAGGATTAGTTTATTATATATTATCACCAAGTTTATCAAATAACCCAAAAATGTTTTCCAAGAGACCGGATAAACACACTACTGGATTAATTAATCTCCACAATGATTGTTTTGCCAATTCGTCTATTCAAGCTTATTCATCATTACCGGGATTAACCGAATATCTAAATGAATTCATTCAAAATTTTCATGAATTGACCAGTTTTTTGCAAGACAAAAACATTTCAATTAAGGATTTGGAAACTTCTCGTTCAAATCAAATTGAAAACTTGGGTAAAAAATTATCCAAAAAATCTAATTTTAATTTAAAAAGTTTTGATATCCCATTACATATCGCATTTGCTACTATACTAAAAACTTTACAAGAAACTCAATTATCTTCAAGAACTGTAAGTGCTTGGACTTTCTTACATAAGATTGAAGAGATTTTCAATGCAAAAATTTCGAGATCTCAACATGATGCTCAAGAATTTACTCAATTAATTAATGAAACATTGGAAAATGAAAATTTGAAAATGAAAAGTTTTCATAAATATTTAAAATCAAACCTACATGAATTTTTAGGAGCTTCAAATCCTCCTTTACCTCAAGATTATCAAAAATTAAATACAATTAATTTCCCTGAATACCCATTTTGTGGATTGTTATTAAATCAAATGCAATGTTTGCAATGTCAAAAACTATCAAAACCAAGTTTGTCTCCATTTTTGATGTTGACTTTACCAACTCCTCAATTATTAGAAACCGAATTAGATACAATCATTCATGAAAATAAATCCGAATCTATTGAAGGTTACCAATGTTTAAAATGTCGAATTTCAAAAATTATTGAAAACGAAAATCATTGGAAACGAGAATTAGACGAAGAATCCGAAAAATATTTACCCATATTAAAGAAATTGAATGATGATGTAAATTTTTTCATAAATGAAGATTTGGATGAAGATTTAGAAAAATATATTAAAAATTATAATGTTAAAGGATTGGATATATCAAAAGTTACCTCTACAGTTTTTAATAAAATTACTGTTTTGAAACCACCAAAAATATTTGGAATTCATTTATCAAGATCAACATTTGATGGAGTGAATTTTTCCAGAAATCCTTGTCGAGTATCTTTTCAAGAAAGTTTGAAAATTACTATTGGCCCAGAATATCATGAGGAATTGAAAAAATTTGCTGATATTCAGGATGATTTTGACCCTGATATTCATACAGAAAACGTATTAACCAATGACGTGAATGATATGAAAGATGAATCAGCCCAATTAGAAGATATTGATGAAAGAGGGAGTGCCGGCGAAGAATCATCTGTTGAAACTCAAAATGGTGATGATGAAATTGAAGATGATGAAGACAATGACGACTTTTCTGAAATAACTCCACCATCTGTATCGACTAATTTAGAATCTTTGAATACTTTGAATAATACTCCAATTAGTATTGATCAAACTAATTCATTGAAAGCCCAATTTGAACAATTTAAATTCAATGAAACTGATGTTTACAAGTATCGATTAAAAGCAATTATTAGACACCAAGGGTCGCATACTCAAGGTCATTATGAATGTTTCAAAAGAAAACCATTATATGTTAAAGACAAGGATGGTAATATTTTGAAATTATCACCAGAAATTTTAGAGGAATCGACACAAACCGCTCCACCCAAAAAGTCGACTCCACCACCTCCAATTGTTAAAACAAGTAACGATGTTGATGAGTCTGGTTTGAAAAAAAAACTTTCAGAAATGATTGGACGTAACCCTGCTGTATTCCAAACTGATCCTCAATCAGTCAATTTTCAAGAATTTCATGCTTCTGGGGTGCAAAGTCCAACGGAAATTACTTTAGATCAACTTAACTTAGACTATTTTTTGAAAGGGTCTACTCCAAACCTGAAATCGAATGTTGCTAGCAAAAAAGAGCCTGTTAAAATGAAAAAAATCCCCTCGGTTATAAAACACCCATTTTGGAGAATCAGTGATTCCCAAGTAACTGAAGTGTCTCGTAATTCAGTATTATGGGAAACTTCTACTGTTTATATGTTATATTACGAAAGAATTGATAAAAATTAGTCAATTCTTGCCCCATTTATAGATTACAAAGTTTTTTATACAGACTTCATAAAAATTCCAAGCCGCGGAATCGAAATGGTAGCTGAAAATTTACTCTAATAAGTAAATCATAGATATACTTTAATAAAGACGTTCCATACCGACAAACAGCGGAGGATTGAGTACTGAGTCATCATATAATACTATGGGTCTGGAAAATTCGTCAAATAACACAACTTTCCCTTTGATAAATTCGGTACAACGAGCTAGTGGTGGTTCCAATGATGCTACATTCCCATCAATAAATTCGGTACAACGAGCTAGTGGTGGTTCAAGCAGTGGGAACTTACTAAAACCAGCTAGTCTTGGTTTAACACCGCCAAACCGGGGTCCTCCAAGAAAGAAAGTGACACTACAGCCAGGACATTCACCATTAGATTGGGCTAGACTTAATCAAATTACACCACGACATGAATTACGAGGAGTTCCACCAAATGCTCCACCACCACAGATGATTAAGGTCAATCGAGACGAGGTGAAGAAGCACAAAGTTCAGAACGACTGTTGGACAATAATTAACAATAAAGTTTTCAATATTACTCCATATGTAAATTTTCATCCTGGAGGAGTAGACGAGATTATGAAGTGTGCTGGTAGGGACGGTACTGCTCTATTCAATAAGTATCATAGTTGGGTTAATGTCGATAGAATGTTGGAAAATTGTTTCATAGGGATGCTAGAAAAATAGCACAAGAATAGAGGCCATAGATAAGTCCATCAAGTCCATAGAGAAGACCATGGAAAAGAGATTGGAGAAGTTCATAGAGAATATCATAGAGAACACCATAGAGACTGAAGGGAGTATAGATTATAGAGAAGACCATAGAGAATAGATAATAAACAGAGGATTTTTTTAACAAAACAGTAGAACATAAAACTAGTGTTGTTGAATAGGTGTAAGAAGGAAATTTTTAAATTAACTATACCCACTTATATGTGTATATACTATATTGGTTGCATTTATTATCATCTAAATCGTGAAATGTATCAACCGTATTTATTTAAAGATAAAGTCGATTAATGAAAATTGATGTATTATAGATATAAATTATAAATTAAGGTGATAAACAAGGATGTTTTAACGTTAACTGTGATTAGTGGTATTTGAATTAATTTTTAGTCTATGACGGTATCATTTATTATCAACTTATTTAAAGTCCAATCGTGAGATTCGATGGGGATATTATCAATCAATTGTTGATTTAAACCTAAGCCAATTAAGTAAGGAATTTTTTGATAATTTTTAAAATAAGTTGATAAAAACTCATCATAATAACCACCACCATGACCTAATCTATGTTTGGAAAGATCAAAAGCTACACCGGGAATTAAAATTAAATCTAATTGTTGATTACTATCAAAAATATCAATTCCCGAATTTGGTTCTAATAAATTATATTTACCACTAGGTTTCAAATTAATAATATCTTGATAATTGGTGATGGGAATCATTTGTAGATGGGATGGTTTTCGATTAATTTTAATACAATTTTCAATTTTAGGTAAATAAACTAATTTATTCAAATCAAAACAAGATTTTATAATTGATTTAGTTTGTATTTCCAGATTTTCCATATTCATATATATTGCCACCGATTTAGCCAGTTTAAATTGGTCTAATTGTAATAATTGGTGATGAACATTATCAGATTGGGCGGTTAAAGCTTGTAGAGGAATCAAACGAAGTTTAGATTTGATAGACTTACGAATTTGACTCTTGGTCTGCTTCAATGACATGATAAAGAATACAAAGAACAACAACAACAACAACAACAACAACAACTAGAGTCAATAAATTTACAACTGTTCATCTACCAATACCATTCCATCGATGTCGCGAAAATAGACAAACAGAAAGAAGAAAGAAAGAAAGAAAGAAAGAAAGAAAGAAAGAAAGAAAGAAAGAAAGAAAGAAAGAAAGAGGAATAAACAGAAAGTATAAACAAACAGAATAAACAAACAGAATAAACAAACAGAATAAACAAACAGAATAAACAAACAGAATAAACAAACAGAAAGAAAGAACAAACAGAAACAAAAAACAAAAATAACAACCAGAATGAGCAAACAGAATGAGCGACCAAAAAGCGCAAACATTAACAAGTTTAGTTTACTTTAGTTTACTGTAGTTTAGTTTAGTTTACTTTCCTTTAGTTTACTTTACTTTACTGTAGTTTAGTTTAGTTTACTTTCCTTTAGTTTACTTTACTTTACTGTAGTTTAGTTTAGTTTACTTTCCTTTAGTTTACTTTACTTTACTGTAGTTTAGTTTAGTTTACTTTCCTTTAGTTTACTTTACTTTACTGTAGTTTAGTTTAGTTTACTTTCCTTTAGTTTACTTTACTTTACTGTAGTTTAGTTTAGTTTACTTTCCTTTAGTTTACTTTACTTTACTGTAGTTTAGTTTAGTTTACTTTCTTTTAGTTTACTTTAGTTTGAGTAGTGCAGATGAAATATTGTAGCAAAGAAAGAGTAATTACATTTATGTAATTATATTCAGCGTAATGAAACTGATCAATCATTGAATGATTATTGGAAGAATTACTTATAGATACATTATCTTGAACAATAGTTAAAGTAATTTGATATTGTACTGATATCATTTGCATTTGTACTATCTTTATGTTTGCGCTTATCACTGTCTTTGTGATGTCATTACACTTGCACTGTTGTTAACCTGTACCACAGTGTAGAGTGTCTATTTTGGCTCTAGTATACTATAAACTATACTATAAAACTATACTATAAACTATACTATAAACTATACTATAAACTATACTATAAACTATACTATAAACTATACTATAAACTATACTATAAACTATACTATAAACTATACTATAAACTATACTATAAACTATACTATAAACTATATTATAAAATTATATTCTCCATAAACCACTTTCTTAAACTCATACCATAACACTATCTCTCTAGTCACCCCCAGCTTATTTACACTTGCTTTACTCATACTTTGTTGCTTATGGTGATGGTTTAGTCTCCTCCTTGTCATCGGCTAGTAACTTTGCCGAGCCACCATCATTCACCCGACACCAATTTACGGGGATGATGTAAGATTCGGTATTAAGACTTGTAAAACAGTGGAGAACAATTACCTGCTTATATTAAACCAACTCAGCCTAATCCAGATTGGTTATTGCCCTGAAATGCCTACAACAACGGAGTTTCACCATTTGGTGAAACTCCGTTGTTGTCGGCTTATATCGGCATTAATTCACAATGAACAAAATTTCATTTAACTAATAAAACTCCAAGACAACTCTCATAACCAAAACCTAACCTACCCCATGCGGCTAGATACTATCACCTGTTGTTTACCCCATTTTAAATAAAGTTAATAATTGTCTGTGATTTTGTTTATCGTAATTTCAGTGTATAAATGATGGAGCTTTAGTCAGGATTAAAAATCTTTGAAAAATTCATTATCAACTCCAATTTAATTAACCCCACATTACTAATACAACTCACATACATACAACCAGTTTTCTTGATCAACCTTTTCATTTGATCTTTATCCTTGTGGTTTAATTTATTTGTGATTTAATTTATTTGTGGTTTAATTTATTTGTGGTTTAATTACTTGATTTTTGGTTCAACTTTTGAATTATTTATTTGATTTAATTATTTATTTTATTTATTTTATTTATTTGTTATGATTCATAATAGCGTGTTGTTGGCTATTGGGTTTGTCGTTGTGTACTATGTCATCTCCAAGATCAATCAGTACCGATATGTTTCCAAATTTGGTTGCAAACCGGTTACCCATGAAATTAAAGGCTGGAGTTTTGGTTTTTGGCTATTGAAGCCAATGTTAAAAGCAAAAAAACAGGGTCGCTTACTAGAATGGAATCTGATGATTTACCAAGATCCTAAAAATCCTAATGCTGATACTATCAAAATGATGATTTGTGGTTCAACTGTTGTGGCCACAAGAAATCCTGATAATATTAAACATATCTTATCAACTCGATTTAATGATTTTGATTTAGGCACTAGACATCAGGTTTTATTTCCATTATTGGGTGATGGTATCTTCACTTTAGATGGTGAAGGTTGGAAACACTCTCGTGCCATGTTAAGACCTCAATTTGCTCGTGAACAAGTTAGTCATGTCAAATTATTAGAACCTCATGTTCAAGCATTAATTTCAAATATTTGCCAATTGAAAAATCATCAATTTGATTTACAAGAACTCTTTTTCAAATTGACAGTTGATTCAGCTACAGAATTCCTTTTCGGTGAATCGGTCGAAAGTTTAAGAAATCATCCTCATGATAACAATTTCCCAGAAAGATTGAATTTTGCTGAAGCTTTTAATAAATCTCAAAGTATTATGGCAAGAAGATTGTTATTACAACGGTTTTATTGGTTAATTAATGATAAAGATTTTAAACAGGCTAATCAAATTGTTCATGATTTTTCCGATCATTATATTAATAAAGCTCTTGCCATGTCGCAAGATGAATTAAATAGTCAAAAAGGGTATACTTTCTTGTATGAATTGGTTAAACAAACAAGAAATCCAAAAGTTTTACGAGATCAAGCTTTAAATATTTTATTAGCTGGTAGAGATACAACCGCAGGTTTATTATCATTCACATTCTTTGAATTAGGCAGAAATCCTCATATCTATAAAAAATTACAACAAGAAATTTGGGATCATTTTGATAAAGGGGAAAATGCTAAAATTGATGATTTAACTTTTGAATCTTTGAAAAAATTAGATTATTTAAAAGCAGTTATAAATGAAATTTTAAGATTGTATCCTTCAGTTCCAAAAAATTTCCGAGTTGCTAATAAACCAACTTTTTTAATTAAAGGTGGTGGTGAACATGGTCAAGATCCAATTTTTATCCCCAAAGGACAAGCGGTATTATATTCAGTATATTTCATGCAGAGAGATCCTTCACTCTATGGTAAAGATGCTGATGTTTTCCGACCAGAAAGATGGTTTGAAGATTCAGTTAAACGTTTAGGTTGGGGTTTCTTACCATTCAATGGGGGTCCAAGGATTTGTTTAGGTCAACAATATGCATTAACTGAAGCTTCTTATGTTATTGTGAGATTATTACAATCATTTGATACATTTACGAGTCACATTGATGAATATCCACCCAAAAAGGAAAGTAACTTAACTTTAAGTCTATTTGGTAGTTTACCAATCACAGTAACAGACTTGAAACAATGAATTACTTGAAAGTAAAGAGAACAAAAAAATCTACATCAATTCGACTTGATACTTTGATACACAATTGGCCTGGTTGCCAATTGACTCGATAGCCTTGGAACAAACAACGAAACTTGATAATTTCTGCCTTATTACTAAGAAAAATCATATTAATAGTAAACTAAAAGGGATTTGCACTTCATACCAACAATGATTTGCAATTATCACTTGTAATACAATTAATTTTGTCAGTTTAAACAACCACACTTGAATGTATATTACAGAATTCGGTGAGCCATCGTCATATTTTCACTAGTGTTTAAATGGTTCAAGCTTTTTCAATCAACTGTATGTCAAAAAGTTCCTTTTTTTACATGTTCATAATTCTTTAATCCACATCATCTTCTGTCAATAAGTCTGTCCTTTTACAATATAAAATCAATCAGTTTAATTTTACAGCGTAAGCCAGTAACCTAGTCGTAGACAATCTGGGTAATTAGAGGACAGTGTTCTAGAGGAAATTGTCTTAGAAGTAACTAGAGTAAGCCATGCAATGACACTAACGGTTATGTATAAGTTGAAAATTGTTAAGAGTAGCTTTTTGGAATCATTGTAGTATCGTTGTTGGCTTGTAATTCTATACACATTCTGATTGACCGATATCGTTTCGTTTGGTTCTGTCATTTGGCGCCATTTCTGTCATTTGGTGCCATTACTGCCATTTGGTGTCATCTTGATCATCTTCATCAGTTAAGAATGTATGAAAAAAATTTTCATATTGTCTACTTTTGAAATATTACCATGACTTTGTCGGATAAGATCGAGGTCATCTCGATCAATGATAGTAAACCCGAGTCTGACGCTATAGTTGTTCCTCATGAAAGGCAAATCGTTGATTCAATAATTGAAATTTGGAAGTTAGATCCAGAAACTGAAAATTTGGGTATAAGTAAGCTCCATGCTATACTAAAGCGAAAGCATGGGAATTGGTCGGTCAGTGAGAAGCGAGTCAAGACGCTATTGAAAAAGTTTGGCTTGCTAGTTAACAACAATCAGAAACAATTCACCTACGTTGATGAAATAGAATCATTTCCAACTATTGGATTTGACATGCCAGAAAAAGTTCATGTGGTTATGACTGGCAAACGTGGTAAAGGTTTATATGCTAAGAAGAATATTAGCAAAGGAGAGTTGATTTGGCAAGAAACTCCGTTATTTTTCATTCCACCTTTGGCTAATGTAAATTTGATGAGACATGGAAGTGCTTGTGCTTACTGTGGTAAACTCTTAACCACCACTAGTGGTAAGCTTTTAAAAGGCTTGGAGTGCTTGAACTGTCAAGAAGTGTGGTGTAGTTCTGATTGTAAAAAACTTGATTTTGAATTACATGCTAATTTAAAACATGTTAAGAAATCGATGAAATCAATAAATGCTGAAAATTTTACTAAATTACAAGATTATTGCTTAAAAGAAGATTGGAATGCTTTGTTTGCTATTACCATGATTCAAGCAAATATTTTACTTGATAAGTCAGGTACTAAATTTAAACAATTTAATAGTATGGCTCGTGTTAGTCAAGATGTAAGATACAAAGCCTTAAATTCATCGGCTGGAGCTTTTGATAGTCTAAGTGGAGGAGCTTTATTCATTGAAGAACAACAAGAGCTTTTATGGAAATCAGGTTATGAAATGTTCATTAAAGTATTTCCAGAATCGGCATCAACTATAAGTTATCAAGAATTTCTTTATATGATGGGGACTTATAATATTAATAATGTTGATCCCAACATTTATCATATTCAATCGCATTTAAACCATAATTGTAATCCAAATACAACTGTCGAGTCATTACCTGATCGTACTCAAGGGTTGAAAGTGTTTGCTGCTAGAGATATTCGTAATGGAGAAGAATTAACAACAACCTATGTAAATCCAGCCCATCCTGTACAACAAAGACAACGGGAATTAAGAGTCAATTGGGGATTTATTTGTAATTGTCAAAAATGTAAAGATGACTTGAATATTCAACATCGAAGAAAATCTTCGTCGGCTTCGTCGAAACAAACTACAAAGTCAGATGTTCAACAAATGTTAGCTCAAACTAAAGAAAAACTAGGTGATGCAGACTTAGAATTGGAGATTCCAGAAATAAATCTCGAACGAAGAAAATCAGTAAGATTTGATGATAAGGTTCTTGCCGTCAGCGAATAGAAGAAAATCCCAACTAAAGCCATAATTATAAACAACTCCAATTAAAACCTTGACTTTGTTTAAAGAAAACCATCAAGTATAGAAAATGACTTAAAAAAATCATATTTTCCAGAAAACTGGTCAATAACAACTGAATTTATAAACCCAGTATAGCTTTATATTACATATTCCAATCAACTGGTGGATAATGATCGACTTGACGACAATCGGTTGTAATCAGCCAGTATCAATACATATTTTCATAAGATTTTCTATACAACCATATAGTAACTAGATATTTCCATATAATTTTCACTACAACTATTTACTTTCTAGGTAATGACAGTCAATATCATCAATTACCAGTAGTAAAAACAACTATAAACCTTGGTTTTAACCAATTTGCCTGAAATATTTCATTTAATTTGATGAAAAAATGGCCCTTAAGTCCAAATTTTGAGCTCAAAATTGGTCAGTAGACAGATTTGACTTTTCCAATACCAAAAATCCAATTCAAACAAACTGAATCTTTACAGAAACAGCGCTAGCATCGATTTACTGTAATTTTTAATGATTTTTTGATTATCAACTATCAAAATTTTTTCCCCATTGAGAAATTTCAAAAGTTTGGTGTTGGATTTCTTTATAACAGCCATGGAAAGATATGGGACTAATTACATAGAAGGTGAAGAGATGTTACAGCACGAGCAGAAAGAGCAATCGCCGAACCATTCGCAGCCCCAAACCCGGGTTCCAATAGTTGATGAAGAAGAATTATTGGCAGCACAAGCAGCAGCGGAAGCAGCAGCAGCTCAACAAGCCCAGCAACCAGGAGGAGCGTTTAATAATGTTGGACAAGGGTTGACTGGAGAGTTTCGAGATGTTATGATGCAATATTGGCAAGAAACCATCAATCTGATTGAACATGATGAACATGATTTTAAGAATCATCAATTACCATTAGCTAGAATTAAAAAAGTGATGAAAACTGATGAAGATGTGAGAATGATTAGTGCTGAAGCTCCTATTTTGTTTGCCAAAGGGTGTGATGTGTTTATCACTGAATTGACAATGAGAGCGTGGATTCATGCCGAAGAAAATAAGAGAAGAACTTTACAAAAGTCGGATATAGCAGCAGCGTTAACTAAATCAGATATGTTTGACTTTTTAATTGATGTTGTACCTCGAGAAGAAGAAAAACAGAAGAAATACAATCAAACTCGTAATTTTCAGCAACAACAACAACCATATGAACCACAACAACCTTATGAACAACAACCATATGAACCACAACAACCATATGATCAACAACAACCATATGATCAATATCGACAACAACCACAGCAAGATCAACCACAACCGCAACCGCAACCACAACCAGATCAACCTTATCAATCACAACCTCAACACCAGCAATCAACTCAACAGTCAACTCAACAATCAGGACAACAATCAGGACAACAATCAGGACAACAAGCAACACAACAATCAACACAACCACCAGCTCCAACATCACAACAACCACCAGCTCCTACATCGCAGGAGGCATCGTCTTATCATGCTATTCCTGGTTCACAACAACCTGAACCATACAATAAATTTAATGAGCCACCCATCAAGGCTGAAGGTGAGTTCAACGATGATATGTTGCAACAACAGATGTTTCAACAACAAGTATTGAATAGCAATAGTAGAGACTACAATCAGTATAATCAAGGCTACAGTGAATATCACTAAGACGGCCTCTTAGTAGTTTGAAATTTCTTCTTAATTTGTATTATTAAAAATTCAAAATTTAAAAAAGTCTCTTCTAGATTATAATTCTTGTCAATTTTGTTTAGGTATTTATTCAATCACGGCTTCTTGGGATCAATGTAGACAATAGTAAACCTAGGAATCATAACTACACATAACCGAAGAAATCAATGGGGAACTTATTATAAATTTAATCAGTTTAAGTCCAAATTTTATGAGAAATCCAGGAGGATTTTCACAAATTCTACATTAAAATTGATTTAAATGGCTTATTTACTCAGTTATCACTTCTTAGTTCCAGTATTTGGCCAGATATTTACCATCATCATTTCTAGGTCTCCGGTAAAACTCGGAGCGAGCCAACCGAGTTTTTGCTGAGGGAGAATTTCCAGAAATTGAAGCAACCGAAACGGTAGCACTAGGGCAAACGTTGGCATATCATGATTAGAAGGTCATTGGTGCCAATTATAAGGAGTACAGCCGGAATTAATCGATTAACAACTCATTTTCAAACTAGGATGTTGCTAACAATCAGTCAATCCCTCGATGAAGCTTACAAAAAGCATAAGATTATTTCTGATGTAGTTGATAAATTTGTAACTCAAGGGTTATTAACCATTGAATACGATCAAGAGAATAAAGTGTCATTAGGAAATACATTGGCGGTCGATCAAACTCAAAAAATTCCTCTGATTCAATATACATTGAATTCACCTCATCAAGATGGAGCCGTGGAAACTATTGGCCAGGATGATCGGTTCATATTGGTATTGACTGATCCAGATGCTCCATCCAATTCGGATCCCAAATGGTCGCAATACTTGCATTGGTTGATTACCGATTTGAAAATTGTTGAACATGATGCTGATACAAATTCTGATACTATAAATCATATTTTAGATTTTTCAAAAGGTCAAGAAATCATTCCTTATATGGGACCTGGTCCGCCTGCTAACACCGGTAAACATAGATATGTTTTCTTGTTGTATAAGCAAGATCCTGATGCTAAATTATCGCCTCCTTCTGATAGACCAAATTGGGGTACAGGTATCCCCAGGTATGGGGTAAGAGATTGGATTACCAAGTATGGTAAAAATTCAAAATTATTAAGTGTTAACTTTTTCTATGCCCAAAATGAACAAAATGAACATAGTGATAAATAGTTTTTGAATAATTTTTGATTAAAATTTTTAAAATATATAAATTATGGAATTTTTTTACCCATTTTACTATAACCTTAAAGTTTTTCTATTGTTCTCTTTTAGCCCGTAAGCTATAGTAGACTTTCTATTGCAAATTTCACAGGAATCATCAAGGATCGTGTATAAATAATATTTGAAGTTTTTGTCAATCCATGATGAACATCTCTGGATGATCACTGTACATTGCAAACAAAATGGATATTTGTATGCAACCATAAATATTGATCTGCAACTCAATAATTCAATATTGGTCTGCAAGTATGAAAAATAACATCAATATAGGTCTGCAACCATTGGTTCTATTTCAAAATGTGATCACTTTGTCGAATTTTTTGATACTTTAATTTGCTTCAACTTTGGTTTACTTATATGATACATCTAAATTTAAAGTTGGAAAAAATGTTGCAGCAAAACACTTCAAAAAATTTGAAGAATACTTAACTTCTTGAAATTATAGTATACCAGAATAAATGTAATTTTTACTTTATTCTTTATTTGATGCTTCATTCGTGATTTATTTCGCTTTAACTTTAATTCTTAATATGATACTTTTGGTGTTTACTTGATACTGTTGACTGTTTACTTTCATTCACCTTTTTTTCTTTGTTTTGCTTCACCTTTGAATTATTATTTGAAACCACTTTTGGTTTCTTTTTATTGTCTATTGATGCAATTTTGCTTTTTAAATCTATATTTTATCATGTTTGTAGTTTGAATCGTTATTTAATCAGGTTTAAATTGAATCTTTAATTAACCAAAGTTGTTCTTTTTGATCGTCATTTTGAATTTTACCTGTCTCGAGTTTTACGATGAGTACTATAGTCTTTTGGACTGATGACCAAACCTTTACCTTTCTTAGCACCCCGGTATATGGTTTCGATGATATCGATCAAATCTTGTTTATTGGAAATGGGGAAATTCAATTTATTATTATTACCAGTACCAAAATCACACATCATGTGTTTGTTTCTGTAGAAAAACATAATTGTATATGGTTCATTTGGATCTTGATCCAACTCGTACATCTGATTGAAATCAGGCACTTGGTCCAAATTGCACAAGTAGATCACAGCAAAGTTCTTGACTCTTTCTGATATTTGGTACAATATTTCATCAATCAACATGCAATCAGGCTGATGTTCTCGACCAAAGCGAACAATCACCAAACGATCATCCTCTGATAGTATTGCTTGGTCTACATGCCAGCCTGTTCTTAGATGGGTAAGAAAGAACGACATGATGATTTTGCAACATTCAAATCCAACTGGAAAAAATAGGAACCAACCGGAAAAACCCGGAAAAAAACCAAGAAACAAAGAAAGAGAAGAAGAGACAGTAGAAGAAAGAAAGGAAGAGAAGAAGATATAGTAGAAGAAAGAGAAGACATAGTAGAAGAGAGAGAATAGATAGTAGAAAGAGAAGAATAGATAGTAGAAAGAGAAGCAGCAGAAATGGGGTTGTAAGAGTATCACAACAACTTTTAAAAGCTTAGAATATCAAAACACTTGATCGTAGTTTGAATATTGCACTGTAGGATATAAATGATAGTGAGTAGTAGTTTAGTAGACGTAGATGGGAAGATTTATAGGCTGAAAGTTAACTATTTGGAAAATCATGCAAACAATGAAGAGAATTATCAAGAAGATTGATCAAAAAGACATTATGAAAACATATCATGAAAACATAATATGAAAACATATTATGAAAACATATTATAAAACTGTTCATGAAGACTTTTATCTGCTCAAGATTGTTTAGCTGTTTATAAAGAATTCTTCTGTTCATAATGATTTCTTCTGTTCATAATGATTTCATCTGTTCATAATGATTTCATCTGTTCATAATGATTTCTTCTGTTCATAATGATTTCTTCTGTTCATTTAGATCTCTTCTGTTCATAAAGATTTCTAAAGATTTCTTCTGTTCATTAACCTAATTGTGGTTCATAACTGATCTAATTGGTGAAGAAATTATCTAAACTTAGAAGAATGGTTTACTTGTAGTTCATACTTTCACAAGGTTTCACTTATTATTATTCACTATAAATTGTGATTTACAATCTTTACTTTTTGCTACATTGTTGAAATTTCACCAATGTTTCACGCCAATACAGTTCCAGCGTCTACGTAAACGTTTATCTTGTTTGTTCTTGGTTTATTCTGGCTCTGGTGGGCCAGTATTAAAAATTGGCGGCTCGTCAAGCCAAAATTCAACTCCAATAGTTTAATTTTCACGTCGCTGAAAAATCTTTTACTATTCATCTACTATTCACCATGACAAAATTAGACCAGTTCATAGAGACTTCGACCGAGTTTCTAGCAGCGTATCCTGCTACCACTTTGAGTATCACCTACAAGAACAAATCCAAGGTCAAGGGGGGCAAAATTGATAAACCTAAGCACGAATCTGTCGTTTCTATCAAATTGTATGATGGTAAATCAGGAAAGTTGATCAAGTATAAGACATCAAAGATCAAAGAGTTCAATAGGATCTTGAACTTCATTGGTCCTAAGGGAATTCATATGGGTGACTCTCATCAAATTGGGTTATCTAGTATAATGTCAAACACAAAATTTGATGAAAATGACGAACAAGAACCTGTTTCGAATGAACCAACCCCAGCACCAGAGGAAGTGCAACCAGTAAAGAAGAAAAACAAAAAGAAGAAGAAGAAGAATTGAATATCCGTTGCAACAAACCACCAGAATTGAGCCTCCGAGAAAAGAATTTGCCAATAAATCAAACACAACTATGCATGTTGAAAACAACTAGGTGACGAATTAAGAGAACGTGGCAACAGTTGATAACCACTAGGAGAAGGCTAGAACTCATATTAGGAACCCCCAATATGAATTGTCATCAGTTCACATTGGTTGGAAAGAATTGTTTATATAGGCCAACAATTGAAAAAATCCCAACAATAGAGTGAGATTATATAGCGTTTACATATAAATCAACGTAAGTTGTCACCATATATTAAATATTAATTATTAATTATTAATCTATTGAATCCATATTTTATTAATCTATTTAATCCAGATTTAAATCACCATACTATTATTATTACAATTCTCCAATTCACCAACAGAAATAATCTATTGGTTACACATTCAATACTTGAATAAGCTCTTGAATTTTTGAATTAAACTTACTCTCTTATTATCCTCGTTTTGAGGTGAGCTTCCTTGAAAACTACCAGGAATTTTTACCGAATCAGAATAACCTTTGATGTTTGTTGATGAATTTACTCGAGAATGAACGGGAGTTTCATCGTCATCATCATAATATTCTTCTTCTTCTTCTTCTTCTTCTTGTTCTTCTTCAACAGCGTCAACAAATTCACTTTTGTCATGATCGATCTTTTCAAAATGTGATTCGGGTTCACTAATTGCTGCAAAACTTGATTGTTGACTTAATTCACCATCACCTATTGAGTCGGTTGAGATAATATCAGAATCTTGTAATCCTGTTTTGGCAGACATGAATGATTCATTCATATTATCTTCTTCAATATCAACTGGGTCTAAAAATGGTTTTTCAATTGATGTACTAGTTGTATTAGCAGATTTATAATCTGCTTCGTTTGATTCAGCCGAATTTGGTAAAAGTTGCTCCAGATGTTTGCTATCTTGTGTTGATAAAGGTTCATCAATTTCAACGTTTGGTGAAATTTCTGTGTCAACTGGAATTGCTGAATCAGATTTGAGTGGAGGTTCAAAATCGGGAATCAAAGTTTTTGGCTCAACATGAGAAGGTGCACCTTTTTCTGGAGTGTTTTCTTCCACAGTTTTGGGTTTATCATCTTCAGCTGCAGATTCAACATTTTTCTCAATAATGATCTGATTTTGACCATCGATATGTCCATTTATTGGTGGAGTTTGTTCAGATTTGATGAGATTGGGGACCTTGTTTAAATCAATAGGCTCTTCTAATGATACGTGTTCATCTTGAATTGCAATAGATTCAACTTGATGTTGATCAACTTCAGTTTCGGTATGTTGTGCTTGAGGTATTTCTTGCTTTTTATCCTCAGGTAATTCGATATCTAATCTGTCTTCGACTTGGGAACCTTCATCACCAACAAATTCTGCGGTTGCCAACCCTGGGATTAAATTTGGAGCATCAACTAAATCAACTTTAGCTTCCTTTGCTTCTTTAGCTTCTTTGGCTTCTTTAGCTAATTTAGCTTCTTTAGCTTCTTTGGCTTCCTTAGCTTCCTTTGCTTCTTTTGCTTCCTTTGCTTCCTTAGCTAATTTAGCTTCCTTTGCTTCTTTGGCTTCTTTAGCTTCTTTAGCTTCCTTAGCTGCCTTAGCTTCCTTTTCTTCTCTTAAGTTCTCTGCTTCCTTAGCTTCCTTTGCTTCTCTTAATTTCTCTGCTTCCTTTGCTTCCTTTTCTTCTCTTAATTTCTCTGCTTCCTTTGCTTCCTTTTCTTCTCTTAATTTCTCTGCTTCCTTTGCAGCTTCACTCACTTTGATGCAGTTGTTCTCAGTAAAGCCTTCGTGGACAACCCCGTAGCCATCGTACACTTTCCATTCGCCATTGACAATAAACTTAAATACTAGATCATGATCGTACTCAATCGAAAAATTATGAAATCCCAGACACAACTGGCCCAGCTCTGGCTGCCAGCTATTAAAGTTACCAGCTATAGCCACCGTATCATCACCCAGACCGCTCTGAGGATACTTCACACTAAACAACATCAACTACAAAAATAAATAAATCTGTTAACTTACAAGTACGCGTGAATGATATATGTGGTGTATGCGTATGTGTGTGTTTGATATATATGAATGATATATGTGGTGTATGTGTATGTGTGTGTTTGATATATATGTATGATATATGTGGTGTATGAGTATGTGGTGTTTTAGTGTTTCTTTGTCTGTGTTTAGTTTGATTTTTTTTATTGGCGATCGCTTGTTTATATAGACAGAAATTAAACTTTAAGGTTTATTATTATTCTAGTCGGAATAGAAAATCCCGTAATATTATACGATAACAACCACACCACTGATGGTAAGCCATTACGGAAGAAGTAAGTTGCAATGGGGGCCAGTGGGCAGTATCCCCCTGAATATTATTGATAAGAACCATAAGATAACAACAAAAAAACAAGGATACTCAAAACAATAGAAACAATAGAAACAATAACAATACAATAAAATTATTAGTATTAACTAATAGAAAAAAGGGAGTTCAATAGTCAGTGAATAACTAGATGATATACAACAAGTTAATGACTACACAAAAGATTATACAAAACTTCATAGATTATATCTTAACAATCATTTCATACATTTCAAGAAACCTTTTAAATATAATACCGAGTTGTCGTAATCAATCTCTTCTTCTTCTTCTTCTTCTTCTTCTTCTTCTTCTTCTTCTTCTTCTTCTCCTGTTGGTTTATCTCATCTTCCTAATTTCCTCATGTTTTTTCCTTCTTTCTTTTGTTTTTCTTCTTTCTTTTGTTTTTCTTCTTTCTTTTGTTTTTCTTCTTTCTTTTTTTGTATCTCTTCTTTTTCCTTTATCTCTTTTATCTCTTGTTTCTCTTCTTTCTTTCCCTTTTCTTTCCCTTTTCTTTACTTTTCTTTACTTTTCTTTTCCTTTATTTATTTTGCATCATTCTAATTTTAGAATTCTTGATCTGGTCTCCAGATCAATGATTCTATCATCCTGGAGGTTATGCCGATTGGTTATCATGCATAACCCACTTGAATGTGGATATGATCCGGGCAACACAATCACGTCTAGTTTTGTCACTCTATAAACTTATCCTTAATTGCCTGTTTTCCATAACTAAGTTGTTACCATTTAAAGTGATCCAGTTGTAATTTCATATAGCTACAAATTTATTTTAAAGATTATTTTTTTAAATATGCATTTATTTTTAATTTTGCGGTTTATTTGAAAAATTATTTTTTTTCAATATTTTTTTTACCTCCAAAACCGAATCTTTTACACAATCAAGAAATGTCAACATATGTTGTTGGCTGGTTATCTGTGGATTCTCGGGTTTAGTAGATGTAAATGGTTAAAAATAAGTTTTACTTTGGATCACTATAAAAAAATCCAAACGATTTTACTAGAAAAAATGATTATATCCCCCCAGTAGCCGGTATTGTTGTCAAAGTAATCGTCTACTAATCACTCACTACATAGATAATACTTCGCTGCGGATTGTCCATATATATATATAATATATGGATGTTCCCGCAATTCACCTTATTTTCATTTATATATTTTGAATATTGTTTGTATAGTCCACTCTGTTTGTATTGCATGGTTCTTTCTTAGTATTTTAATTGTATTTCCCCCACCGTCTTTTACAATGCTTTTAGAATGCTCCCTATACTGAGTCTATTGTGCTGTGAAGTATTCTAGTCACCCGATGTTGGTGGTGGTACTTGTTACCTCAAATAATCTACCTTATTTTTGTTACATTCTATTGTCCTTTGATTTAATATATCCCTTATCATTTCTTGTATTTTATTGACCATATATTCTTCTGCAACCTTATGCATTTTGTGCATCTCTATGATTGTTCTTATATTTGGCTCATCTACAAATTTTTTAATCATCTTCTTCATTCATGAGTCATTCAAGTTACTATTTTCTACTTGCTTTTGAATTCTTTATTCTTAAATTCCTATATATCTATAATGTATTAATTAAAATATCTAACCCGAACCCATACTAAAAATACAGCAAAAAGTCTATAACATACAAAACATGCAACTAACCCTCCAAAAAAGCCACCATAACTAACATCTAAATTATAATATTTCAACACTTGCGATCCAGTATTCAATTTACATTCTTGAATCGAACAATCAAATACTTGATCTTTAAATCCTAATACGGCATTTATTCCAACCGCATACTTCATAGGATTAATATAATTAATCACTTTGAAAAATTGGGGCATATAAATACTCATAGTACCTCCCATGAAAATTGCTAAGATAACAACATTAGTCAAAATATTGGTAGCCACTCCTAAATGATTGAAACAACTTTGAACCATGATTCCCAAAGATTCTCCAGTATTTAATGACATAAACCCAGAAGCAAACATCGTGAAAAACATCCCAGCATTTCTTGGTAATCCAACTCCAAATACAATTAATGCTGCAAAAAAAATTGATGGTACTATTTCAGTAGGTAATTCATTTATAAAATAGGCAATACTGAATTCGGTAACTCCATAAATTCCATCCCGATATTCTTGATAAAACAAATTTTTTTGACTTGGATACACGGATACATTACAAATTAATCCAACATAGTATAAATTCAATACTTCTTGAATTAATCCCAATCTATTAGCTATTCCTTCTTCAGTATTTTTCAATGGTGCAAAATATAATGTATGAACTATTGTTAAAATTATAGTTTGGGCACTTCTAGTTAAAATCATCTCTTTATCTCTAAATGTTGAAATCATTTGTCTAATTAAAATAGTGGGTAATGCTACAGCAACTGATAATCGTTGATGATAATATTGTTTAAAATCAAATTCTCCATTGGTCAATAATGGTTGCTGTTTTCGTAAACTCCATTCATTAACTAAATGAATAGCTCGTGATTTCACAAATTCTGGATCTTCATCAAGTCCCCCACTAATTAAATCTAACAAAAAGTCAGCAATATTGACATCTTCTTCTTTGATATACCCTTTGCTATTCATATAGCCTTCTATTTCTGTTGTTGGTCCATCATATACAACTTTACCTCCTTTTGCTAATAATAATATTGATCCGAAATCAAAAAACATTTCGGAACTTGGTTGATGAATAGTTAAAATAATTGTAGTTGAATATTCTTCAGCAACTTGATCTAACAAACTTAATATTGTAACTGCTGTTTTTGAATCCAATCCTGAGGTTGGTTCATCCAAAAATAAGATTTTGGGTCTTGACAATAATTGAACTGCAATACTAACACGTCTCTTCTCACCCCCAGAAATACCTTTTCGATATTCAGAGCCAATTAATGTTTCAGCACAATCGCTCAAACCCATACTTCTAATTAATTGATTAATTAATTTAGGGATTAAATGATGCTCTTCTACTGGAATTCTTAACTTTGCTTGGTAATACAATGTTTCTCTCACACTCAAAGTAGCCTGTAAACTATCATCATGTTGAGTAACATATCTAGAAACCTTTTTCAATTGTTGGGGTGTGATTAATGTATCATTCAATGTAATATTACCGGTTGTTTTCAATGACCATTTGCTTACTCTATCTGATAAATAATTCAATAAGGTCGTCTTTCCTGAACCAGATGGCCCCATAATAACGTTCAATGAAGAAGCTTGAAAAGATGCACTAACGTTATTAAGAATAGTAAAATCTTTCTTAGCTAAACAAATATTTTCAATACCAATATTGAGTCCAACAATCGATTCTTCTTCATAAACTTTGTCATTAGATATCGCACTTTTCGAACCAGACAATTCTGGTCTAAGGGTTACCTCATCACCATTACTGTCTTCACCACCAATAGTGTTTTTTCTAATTTTGGCAAATTTGATATCAAAAGTTCTAAAATAAAGAAAGACAAAAGCCATTACTTGAAATCCAATAAACCAAGCAACTAAAATTCCAATTGGCTCACCAATCCAATTTTGAGGAAAACCTAAAACCGCCAATTGATGGTTTCCTGTGAATTCAACACACAGCTCTTCATCACTGAAAGGACAGGCCCCTTCCCAATCAGTGAACTGATTTGCAAGAATTGCACCAAAAGCATACCAGAAATAGGCTAAGTATTTCGTCCATCTAACATAAACTGGCATTGTTCTTGCATTAACAAAATAACCACATGCTGAATTTTGTAATTGATAAAGAGCTGAGTAGATTAATGCTGCTATACCAAACTCTTTAACGGAAGTGAAAATGAGTAATGATGACACCATCCCTAGTAATTGAATCAAAAGTCCAACTGCAACATAAACGCCTAAATACATTCCTCCACTACGTAAACCCCACATAAAATAAGTTATAATACAAAAAATTACTGCCATTGGACCGTCTTCTAGCAAAATCTTTGCCAATCTTCTAGAAATTATAAATCCTGGTGCAGAAGCATAACCCTCGGAGTATTCTCGTAAAAAGAATTTCCCATCAGTATACCATAATCTCTCTAATTCATAAAATGCTGGACAAAATCCTAAAACCTCCAACATAACATATAATGCAGAAGTAATTGATCTTATACCAGCTAAATCAGGATATGGCTTAAAGAACATCCATCCACATGTAACCGCTAAAAGAGCCGAGCCTCCATTGAGGGCTAAAAGTGACATCCAATCCCTGTAGGTTAAGATGAAAGAACGCTTAGTGAGAACCATAACTTCTTTCCAAAATGGAATTGGATAATGACGTTTAAATAATGCCAAATTTTTTTCAAAAGTTGGAGTATTTTTTAATTCAGTCAAAGTTTGATAACGTTTCCAATCTTCAACTAAAGTTTGAATTTTTGCTTCCGTGGCCTTTTCTACTGCCATGGTTGTAGTATCTTTAACTGATAAATCCATGATGTATTCTATTGGATTACCATAAATATCACCAAAATATTTTTGTGATTCATTAATATTACCAAAATAAACTAATCTACCCCCTTTTGTTAATAAACAAATTTTATCAAAGAAATCACAAATTTCGGGTCTAGGTTGATGAATTGAAAGAATAATAGTTAAACCCAATGTAGTTAATTTTTTCAATTGTTCTACTAATTTCAAAGAACTCGAAGTATCTAAACCAGTAGTTGGTTCATCCAAAAATAATAACGATGGTCTACTTAATAATTGAATAGCTACAGAAACTCTTCTTTGTTCACCACCAGATAAGTTAGTTTTATGAGTGAACGAAGCAATTCTTTCATTTTTTCTATGAGTTAAATCCAAAACTTCCAACAACGATTCAATTAACTGAATTTTTTCACCTTCACTTACATGAATACCTAATCTTAAATCGGCTTGAAACTTCAAAGTTTCAAATATGGTTAATCCTGGTAAAAAAGTATCGGTTTGTTGCATGTAAGCATAATTGATTTGCGAATCGATACCATAAACAACATGACCATCAAATTCCAATTTTTTATTAGTGACATTGGTTCTTTGGGATAATACGTTAAGCAAAGTCGTCTTACCTGAACCAGATCCCCCCATGATTGCCATCAAACTATTGGCGGGTAAGTCAAATGAAATATCATTTAATATTGGGGAACCTCCAGACTTCACCGTTAAGTTTCTAACAGATAGACCTACCGATTGTTCGGCCTTCAAGATTTCTTCACTTCTCATGTTGGAATCAAAACTGTTGACCTCTGGTAACCAACTTGTTTCATAAAAAAACCTAGGAAACTAGGAAGCAACTTATTTAAATATCATTTGAAATAACATTAGTACCAAAGCGCAAAAAAATTATTTTTTCTTTTTAAGAGTTAAGCGCAAAAAAACAAGAAAGCGGAAAAATCACTGCCACTAACAAACACCCGAGAAACAATAGATTAAAAACAATAAACAATAACTATCGGCTAGATCTATACAAAACAATAATAGTATAGGCTGGTAAAACCAAATCAAAGATGAAAATTGTAAAAATAGTTGAATGTAATCAAATAATATTTACTCTTTAATATTCCTATACAAAGATATTAAATTGATAAGAGAATAAGGTTTAAGGATAAGTAGGGGTGTTAAAGGTAACGGCAAAAAATAATCATAATTAGAATAAATTGACATTGATGAAGTATTTAATAAGTTTCAATAGATTTATGTCATGAATGTAATTGTTTGATTGGTAATGATTATTTTGCAGCCACCTCCATGCGGCTATGGTTGCAGTCTTAACCATATTTGGAAACGCGCAAAACATTGATGAGTAATCAATAAATCAGCCCATGTTTGAAAAAAAGGAGATAAACCTCAACTATGACAGTAAAATCATCCATAAGGAAACATACATATCTTGAATTGATCATTGCTTGTAAATTGCCATAGCCAATTTTGTCAAATCGATTTGGTTATTCATAAACGAAATATGTTAATAAGATAATGCGTAGTCCAAGTTTGGTACAAGCGCAATTGCATCAACAGAACGATAAAGGCAAGATGAACCACTTAAGATAGACCCGATACACGCATAAACAGGATAAGATGACATCCACTAGTCACGGAAACAATTAAAAGCACTGATAATTAACAGTAAATAATGTAACTTACACTTTTTAGATTGTAATAGTCGCATACATAATCAGCCTCCATATATACTAAGAATTTATATTTTCTGCAAATTTTCAAAGAAAACACAAGATATAACACCTAGATCAAAACAAATAAAAATACATATCACTAACAAAACACACTAACAAAACAAACTACATTGTATTAAATTGAAATACATTGTCACTAACAAAACAAACTACATTGTATTAAATTGAAATACATTATCATTACTTTAGTTTTTCATTTCTCATTAAATTGTATTAAATTACATTAAATTGAAATACATAATCATTATTATGGTTTTTCATTTCTCATTAAATTATATTATATTACATTACATTACATTAATTGAAATACATAATCATTATTATGGTTTTTCATTTATCATTAAATTAAAATATATTGTCATTACTTTAGTTTTTCATTTCTCATTAAATTGTATTACATTACATGTCTTTACCTTGTTTTATTTCTCATGGTTATCTTTCTCAGTCTCGCTTGCAGTTCCTGTTTGTCGTTTATTCATCTTTGTTTCTTTTGTTATTTCCGGTGGTACCTGATCTTAATTTCCGACCACGACATAAAAAAAAAAAAAATTAAAAAATTATCGCGTCTAAAGAACAGCGTGGACTTTTGGCTTGTGTGCAGGAAAATCGGTTTTTTTTTGTAGTTTAAAAAACTTTTGGTTGTAAAATTGATATTGTAACGATTGTTCACATATTTTGGTGATTTTAACTAAGAATACAAGGTATGGCTAGAAAGAACAAGGGCGCCAGAGCCACTAGCAATGTGTCTGTTGGTTTATTGGAAGAAAACACCGTAATTGCCCCCAGTTTTGGTCAAGGAACGGTTCGAGAATTTTTAATAACATCACCACCAAAATCATCATCATCATCATCATCAGATCAAAGTAATAGTTTACTTGAATTGAGAAAGATTGGTGTAATTGATTATGTGTTTGTATTGTTATTGTTGCTTGGATCTTTATATGTTCGAATGGCTAATCTTAATATTCCCGATTCGGTAGTATTTGATGAAGTTCATTTTGGTGGTTTCGCCAGAAAGTATATCTTGGGGAAATTCTTTATGGATGTTCATCCTCCTTTAGCAAAAATGTTATTTGCAGCAATTGCTAAAATGGGAGGTTTTGCTGGCCATTTTGAATTTAAAACAATTGGTGATACTTTCCCCAATTCAACTCCTTACGTATTAATGAGACAATTACCAGCAATTTTAGGTACTGGGACCGTACTCTTAGCTTATTTCACCTTGAAATTATCTGGAGTTAGATCAATTATTGCTTTTTTAACCGCTTTCTTATTATTAATTGAAAATGCTAATGTCACAATTTCAAGATATATTTTATTAGATTCTCCATTATTGTTTTTCATTGCTTCAGCAATTTATATCTTTAAAAAATTCGAAATTCAACAACCTTTCTCAATTGGTTATTTCAAAACTCTTTTAGGTACTGGTATTGCTTTAGGGTTAGCTTTATCTTCAAAATGGGTTGGTCTTTTCACAGTAGCTTGGGTTGGTTTATTATGTGCTTATCATTGTTGGTTATTAATTGGTGATTTATCAGTATCTCCTCGTAAAGTTATCAAGCAATTTTGGTGGAGATCATCAATTTTATTAGGAGTTCCAGCTATTTTATATTTCTTGTTTTTCGTCATTCATTTTAATATTTTATCAAGTGAAGGTGATGGTTCTTCTTTTATGAGTAGTGCTTTCAGATCAACTTTAGCTGGTAATACTATTCCTCGTGATATAACTGCACAAGTTGGTTTAGGTAGTAATATTACTCTCAAACATCTTAACACAAATGGTGGTTATTTACATTCTCATGATCATTATTACCCAGCTGGTTCTAAACAACAACAAATCACATTATACCCTCATTTAGACATCAATAATAATTGGATTGTTGAAGCTTATAATCAAAGTATGCATCCTACTGATACTTTTGTTCCTTTAGTTGATGGAATAAAAATTAGATTGAGACATCTTGTTACTGGTAGAAGATTACATTCTCATGATGAAAAACCTCCAGTATCTGAAAGAGATTGGCAAAAAGAAGCTTCATGTTATGGATTTGATGGGTTTGAAGGTGATCCTAATGATGATTTTATTGTTGAATTAGTTTCTAGTAAAAGTAAAAATTCAACTAGTAAAGAAATCAGAGCTATTGAAAGTATTTTCCGTTTAAGACATGCAATGACAGGTAATTATCTTTTTTCGTCAGAAGTTAAACTTCCAGAATGGGGATTTAGCCAACAAGAGGTTACTACTGCTTCTCAAGGTAAAAGATATTTAACAGAGTGGTACATTGAAACTAACAGCAATCCATTCATTAAACCAGAAGATGCCGAAATTATTAATTATCCAGTTCTTTCATTATGGGATAAATTTGTTGAATCACATAAGGTAATGTGGAAAATTAATAAAGGCTTAACTGAACATCATACATGGCAATCTAGCCCTCAAGACTGGCCTTTATTAATGAGAGGTATCAATTACTGGGTTAAAGACAATAAACAAATTTATTTATTAGGTAATGCTGTCATTTGGTGGTCAGTATCAATTAGTATTGTTATTTTTGCTATTAATTTTGTTGTTACTGTTTTTAGATGGAAATTTGGAGCAGATATTACTAACAATAAGGATGTATTTAATTTCAATTATCAAGTTTTCTCCTATTTATTAGGATGGGGTTTACATTACTTTCCATTTTACATAATGGGTAGACAATTATTTTTACATCATTATATTCCAGCATATTATTTTGGAATTTTGGCATTAGGTCACTTTTTTGAATTATTTGTTGCTTATGTTGGTAGTAAATCTAAACATGCTCAAAAAGTTGCCTTTTTGATGTTGGTAGTATTTGTTGCTTTATCAACTGTGTTTTATGTTCAACTTTCTCCATTAATTTATGGTACTCCATGGACTAAAAGTCAATGTGTATCTTCTAAAATTATTGACGGTTGGGATTATGATTGTAATAATTTCCATGAAACTTTAATTGAGTATAATAACAAACCAACTGGTACTCAAATTTTACCTCCACAACAAACTGAGTTAGATGCTATTCCAGTTGTCAATCTCGGAGAGCCAAATGAAGCTGAAGAAACAATTGGCAATATTGTTGAAGAACATGTTGCCCACGAAGAAATTCATCAATCTCCAATTGAGGAAGAACATGAAGAATCTTCTCAACACGAACAATTGGTTCCACCTTTTGAAGAAGAAGAAACAGCATCTCATGAAAATCCAGAACACAATGAACATGCTGCACAACAAGTTATTCAAAATGAAATACCCATAGAAGCTGTTTCTGATGATCATGTTGATGTTCCTCAACAAGAAGAACAAGCACAACAAGTTTATCACCAAGAAGAACAAGTTCAACAAGTTTATCAACAAGAAGAACAAGTAGAACAAATTCATCACCAAGAACAAGAAGCCGCACCAGTAGAAGAAGTCTATCACCAAAAGCAAGAAGTTGCCCAACCAGAGGAAGGTTCTCAACCAGTAAATGATATTCCTCCACAACAAGTAGTAAATGATCCACAATAAATCAAGGAAGCTCCAGAAGCAAAAGGAAATTTTGTAGCATCATAAGAGGCTCTTTACCAGATGATTAACAAAAAGAAAAGACATGTGTGCTCAATTTTCTTTACATAAAAATGCTTATACTACTGAACATTGACTCATAATCTAAATTATCTAGTATTTAGCAATATCATTCCTGTTTAAAATTCACGTTTAGTTTTATTGACAAAATTCACTATGTAACTGACTTTCGATTTGAACATACTTCATTGATTAAAGACATATATGTACAGTTTACATTCCCAATTATGTATACGTTTCTCTATCTATACTATTCTATCGATTCCTTAAATATTTAATTGTCCATTTTGTCATCCACATCCACATTTTCGATAGCCCTTCCTTTCACGTATTTTTCGTTCTTGACTTGATCATTAATTTTAGTAAATAAATTTCTTATGCTATACGCTGATTTCATTATTAATACAAGTATCAATGTCACTGGCCATATGTATACAGACTCCAACGATTTGATATCAAAATAATAAATGATAGCTATCATAAGTGTGGCTGGTATGTGCAACATTCCAAAGTTAATTAAAGCTGGATATAATCCAAAGGTCCATGGTAGTTGTGCTGGAGCTTGGTTTAGACCATTCATCGCCAACATGATGTAATAAAATGAGGGAACTATAGTCCAAAGCCCAGCAAAAAAATGGAGTACTAAACTGAATGGGGTAGTTAATAAAGTTGCACGGAATGGCCCTTTCATATGCTCAATTAAGCTACTAGCACCTTCAAACGAATTTGTGAACATACGAAGAGGATAATCAATACACAAAATGTGTACTGTTATAATCCATCCAGTCCATAAAAACCAAGACAAGAGTGCCACAGCAACAATTATGAAATTGCCAGCAAGGAAAATTCTTGCAAAATCACGAACCCGCTCTAAACCAAGATCCTGCTGTTGCTGCTGTTGCTGTTGTGGAGCCTGTGGATTCACTTCGTTGGCACCTGTTCCACCACTTCTAGCATTCAATTTCTCATCAACAATGTATAATATAAGCAATTCAAGTAATACTCCGATTAAAATTGACTCAAAATCAATTAATCTCCAATTCATATCATCTGGGACAAATGGAAGCAAAATTGAAATGTAACTAAAATTTTGCTGCAATACAGTAAAAGCTGAGACTAAGGGTCTTCCTAAAATAATGGCTGCCATAAGAATAGTCATAATCAAAATGATTGAAAACACCCAAAGCAACAAAATAAGTCCAAAACATCTTAATTTAAAATTGGGTGGACGATAAACAATCATGTACCCATTATCAGCGTTGATTTCGTCTTCTTCTTCAGAAGTAGGTGTTTCATAACCACTTTTATTTACTTTTAATTCGTTTTTTGATAATAATTTATCATCTTTAGTAACCAGAACAAATAACTTCTTGATGTATTTCCTGGAAACTGTATCTTTATCTGGTGCACGGACGTAGTTACCATTAGGAACGAAAACAGCAGTAACTTCAGGATTTTCTTTGAAAACTATCATAGCCTCTCTGTAAGTAACTGGCCTAGTAAAATCTGGAACTCCAATACCTAAAAGTGAATGAAAAATTGATCGATAGACAATATAGCCACGTTCCTGATGTATCGGTCTTCCAATAATAAAATGGGATAACCTAAGCTTATGACAAGAAATTTCAAAAACTTTAGTCCAATATTGTCTATTATAATTTGACAATAATGGCATCATCGATGAAACTCTAGATATGACAAGACCAACCAAGATACAAGTAGAAAGAGTCCTCCATTGTATTGGTAGCAAGACGTTATACTCCTTGGATGGATTTGTCAAATAAATGAACCCTCTTAATGACCAAGTAACACCACCAATACCAACCAAAATAAATCCAGTATAAACCTTGGCACTTAAATAAATCCTCGATAATTGTAGCATCAAAGGTTTTACAAGTGCATCGTGAATTAAATTGGCATTTGGATCATCAGGCGACCTTATAAAGAACAAAACACCAGGGCGCAAAATTTTGGTCCTAACCATTCCCACAAACAAAGCAAAAAATAACATGTAACCTGTTCCTCGTATCCAATATATAAGAATCGTGAACAATGGATGTTGAAATGTTTCATCGTTTGGAGTAAGAAGTAGCAAATAAGTCTTGATACCGTTGATATCTTTAGTCAACAGATCCAAATGCAAGGGAGCTAAACAAAAATCCAATAAAAACCCACAATATACTGGGAAGAAGAATATTTCAATAGCAAAAATTAAAAACACTTTTCCAGTGGTACTAATCTCAAACAAAATTCTGTAGATTTTTCTTGGAGTTCCTAAAATAGGTTTAGTACCCGCTACCAAAGATTTCATAAAACGATAAATCGCGTAAATGATAACACCATAACCAACCAGCAATATTATAACTCTTTCCAATAAGGAATATGGTGTTTTTGTTTCAATAAACAAATTTTTGAAAATTGATATACTTGGTGAAACAACAAATTGGATGATAGAATTGTAGCTAGTTTCTAAGAAATTTGGGATTTCTTTACTAGGATTAAAATGTTCAATGAATCTTGTCCATAGATTTGCACTAGGTTCAATTTCATTTGAAATTTTTTTGAGAATGAAGTTCCATTTTAACAGCTTGTAAGAGAAAATATCCGAAAAAATGTATGCATTGAAAAATTTGAGGATCATGCTTACCAAAGAAACTACCAAGTTACCCAACATATGAGGTATTAAGTAAACAATGAAAAGATAAGCTGAAATGACAATATCACAAAGTAACATGATGAATATAGGTGCTTTCAAATTTAAAGTAAAACCAAATAACTCAAAAAATTCTGCAACACCACCATTATTACCAGCAATCGCAGCAGCGTCAATATCTTCATTTCTCTGAGCAAATTCTTCTTCCATTTCCAAGTCTCTGTCCTCATCTGAGTCTACTTCGACTTGGTTTATATTATTAATAGTTGGCTGAATATGTTCATTTCGAATTTGAAAATTTAAATCTCTATTTTCATCATTTCTTTCAATTTCTTCATCGAATGCTTCATCTTGAGGATGTCCGATTGGAGGATGAACCATTGGATTGTTTGGTTGTGCTGGTTGTTGAGGTTCATGCATTGCATTTTCGTTGATATTGTCATCAACATTGTTGTTATTTGTATCGTCGTTATTATCATTATTATTTGTGTCATCAACATTAACATCACGAACATTAATGTCACGATTTTCATTTAAATGACCATCGTAATTCAATCCCTGTTCTATTGCTCTCCTTAGAAGGATTTCACGATTTCTATTACCTGCTTCATCATGAATTTCATTAACGGCATTGGCAATAAGATCGATTCTTCTCAAGTTTTCATCCGTGGTTTCATCACCTTCAGCACCATTGTTTCTCATACCAAGCACAGCTTGCTGTAACATATCAACCAATTGTTGTCTTGGTTCTTTTCCCACTTTTTTGAGAAACAATTTGATATAACCCTCATCACGTACTACCCATTCATGTTCGACAAAAAGCGCTACGTGAATCAAGATTGCAATTACGATATAACGAACTCCACTGAAATAGGTATAACTGATGAACTTGAACAATTTGTATTTGGCAATATCAAATGGAGATAAATTATTCTGATTAATATAATCTCCAAGATTGTATTCTCCAAATAACAAAGCATCTAAGAAATTAGGATTAGAATCGGGCAATTGTCCATCAATCGCCCAGGTATATACTCTACCAGCAAATTTCCAATACAATGGTACTTGAATTAGCACACATAGTACATATAATGTTAAAGACAAGGTTTTAATGGTCGATTTCACCATAATTTCAAAAAATTTCGACCAAATAAATGATATCGGGATTCTGGCAGGCATTGAAGGATCATAGATTGTCCTGAATTTATAAGGAACATTACATATATCACATTTTTCGGTGGATTTATTCGAATGTTTCAACCACTCTAGTAAACAATCTTGATGAATATACTTGATCGATCCTCGACATTTACAAGGATGCAAGAGCGGCTGCTTCGTCGTCCCTTCTCCTCGACAGATCCGACATGTATTCTCTACTTCTGACATGGCATAAGCTTCTTGTGCTTAATGGTTCTAGTTTACTAACAAATTAACTTGGTGATTTTTTAATGGCAAAATTTGTCGCCCCAGGTCACGAGATCAACCCTATAGATATAAACAGAAACAGGCATTATTGATGTCAATTGAGCTATATATGAAGAGTTATGTAGTTCATAAGGTAGATATCGAAGTTGCAATTCTAATGATGTAAATTTTATGAGATGGGGACTAGTGGTTCTTTTTCAAAATTCAAAATTCAAGTAATTTCGAAACTACAGTGAACAACAACACGATATGGCATCAAATATCGGTAAAAGTGAATATGATCCTGGTTGTCAACTAATACATGTCAAGTGAGAATATAATATACTCTCAAAAACAAGTCAAAATAACAAAAAAAAACTTGGTTCAAACTTGAAACTTGAAGTTTGTAATTGTTTTGTTAGATAGTTTATTCATAAATTGATGATTGTGATTGTTTATTGGATAGTTTGTTGATGGTTGTTTTCGGTTTATTTTGTTTGATTTCATTATTCTTCACGTTTGGGTTTCTTTTTATCTACCATTACGTTACCAGTTACCTTATTCTTTCTCTTTTTCTTTTCCTTTTGATTCTTACTATTTTCATCATCATCATCGTCGTCATCATCATCGGACAAATACCCTTGCTTGTCCAAGTCATCCACCATCTTTTTAGCCCGATCAATCCTGAATGTAGTCTCGTTGATGTATTCATATCTTGCTAATTTCAATGGATCATTTCGTATAGCAAATGCCAAATCAGTCATTTTTATTCTTGATCTTCCTTGAGCTTTGGCGTACGCCAATGTCTGATGACATAAGTCCATCAAATACTCTTGTAAAATATCTTCTAAAGCAGCTACTGTTGCATCAGACAGAATTGGTTGATCTCCCATTCCATACAACAAGGTTTCAATATCTTTTTGAAAAATCCGCTGTTTCTTTCGTCTTTTCTTAAGATTACTCACTTGCAATACGGGATTCATCGGTATATGATTGAAGTTATTATACGACCCTGGTGTAGACATGGTGTACAAGAAGACTGTTGCTGGTTTTGCTTGTTAATAACTGAAGAAAAAAAATTGATGTCTCACGGAATCGAAACGACGGAAACTAACAATAAAACATGAAAATTTCACTTATTGGTATCAAATCAAGGATAAAATAGACAGAAACTATGTAACTAACAAGAGAAGAAACCATAGTACTAGCAAACGTGTTGAAATTATCAATTTGCATGAAATTTTGACTTAAAAAAGGTAAAAATTATAGACTTGATTATTTATTAGTAAGGTAATTTACGGTAATTTACAGTATTGATTATTTAATATTAAAGATATAAATGGCTAAAACCACTATATTTAAACCCATACATTGGGGATTCTATAAGGAAAAACAAATATTATTTCATAATAATGGGTTAAATAATAAGTATTAAAAAATGTCAGTCTATTATAATTTAGTAGGATCTCTTCTTGTCCATTCTAAGATCAAATCATCTTTAGGGAAAATAGTAGCAAACACTTTAATTTCTTCTGATAATTCAGTTTTATGATGAGTTAATTCGGCATTCATAATGAATTTTCCCAACATAGCAGTGAATAACATTAAAACATAATTTTGCCCTAAACAAAGATGAGGACCAGTACCAAAAACTAACCAATTACGTTTATCTTGATCAGTAGTTGGGTTTTCCCATCTTTCAGGAATATAACTATCAGGATCATCATAAACTTCAGGATCATGTAAAGCAGGATAAAGAGTTGGAATCAACATAGCTCCTTTTGGTGCAGTATAAGTATCGGTAACTGGGAAGGGTTTCTTAACAACATAAGGAACCATAAGAACAGGAGGTCTATATCTTAAACTTTCTCTAACACAATCATGTGTGTATTTCATTTGATTAATTAAATCCAAATTTAATTTAACATTTGGATCGCCATTTCTAACTCTTAATTGTTCTTCTCTAATTTTAGCAGCGACATCTGGTCTATCAGCAATAATTTGAAATAACCAACAAGCTAAAGAAGAAGAAGCATCTTGAGAAGCAAATAAAAATGTGAAAATAGTTTCAGAAATTTCTCGATTTGAAAATTCTCGAATTAATAATTTTGATTCAGGATCATCTGATTGTTTTTCTCTTGCTTGTTTCATTAAATAAATCCATTCATCCATAACACAACCTGGTTCACCTTGTTTTTCATTGATATGAATTTTTGACATTCCAGCACATTTTTCAAAAATTTTCATAGTTTCATCAGCAATTTTTTTACCGTACCAAGTTTTGGTATAAGGAATAATAATTGGGAAATTTACTAATTCTAAAGCAGCTGTGATTTTATAATAGTTATCGGCAATTAAAGAAATTTGTTCTTCAGTAATATAATCACCACAAAAAGTTCTTAATGCTAGAGCACATAATAATTCTCTAAATTCTGGGAAAAATTTTCTTGGAGAATCATAACTAATAAATCGATCTAAGTAGATATCCATATATTTTTCTTGAACTGGAATATAAATTTCCAAAGCTTTTTTAACAAATAAACCATTTAAACCTCTTCTATAATCAGTATGAGCCTTACCATCTAAGAATACCCAATTTGTTGGTCTTAAGATTTTGATAGCAACATCAACAACACAGGGTTTAACGTATTTTGGAGAAGCCAAAATTTTTCTGGCTAAATCTCGAGTTGATGCAATAACCACAAATTTATGGAAAATTGATACACAAGATAATTCTCCCGATGCCCATTTTTCTTGATATTCTTCGAATTTAGGATCAAATGACTCTAAAAATGGTCCGATAATTGGCCATACTTTGAACTTGGGACCAGCAATCCCACCTTTATTGATTTGATAAGCAAGTTGGTCATATGAGAAAATAATAATTATTAAAGCAACGACAATTTGATACCATCTTGTTGTTTTCCATAATTCCATAGCAGTTTCCACCACTTTACCAGCATCCAAGTTGACCACCTGTTGGATCAACGGAGTTGAAGCATTCACACTCATGATATAAAAATGAACTCTGTTTGTTTAGAAAGAAAAGAAGAAAAGAAGAAAAGAACTAATTGAAGAACTAATTGAAGAACTAATTGAAGACTCTGTAATGAACTCTGTCTCTGTAATGTAATATGTAACAAACCGTTTAACAAACCGTTTAACAAACCCTGTATAAATTCAGTAATGTAATATGTAACAAGCCCTGTAATGAACTGTATAACAAACCCTTTAACAAACTTTGTATGAACTTTGTATGAACTCTACTTAAAGAACTCTACTTGTCTACTTGTTTACTTGTTTGCAAAAGAACTGTGTTTGCTTGTTTGTTTGATTTCTATGTTTACAAAATAAAAATTTTTTTGCTACTAGATAAACTGTTTCCCTATACGATCGTTTAAGTCTGGTTAAACGATTTTTCTTATTTTTTATTATTTTTTACATATTATCGTTTATATAGCATGATATTAATTCAAATCATATTGATTTCAATCGTAAAACTATCATCAACCCTACTATTGGTCTCGGTACCGGCTAACATTTGCTTCCGTTACCTATACTTAACAATTTTCAATAAAGTCGTGGTAATGCAAATTTCATAGTAACTAATCTGTTTCAATCCTTAACCAATTCTAAAAAACCCTTATGTTAAATCTTATCATCTACAAACTTCCTTATAATACTTACCACCCCCTTTAACCACTATAAATCAACAACACACTACTACTACTATTACTGTTTCCTACAAATTAATAGCTTCCTTACTTGGCACACCAGCTTACTAAGCACATCTCCTTCCCAAAGATCCCGGCTTACTCATTGATTAGTCATTAAAATATTATTATTGCTTACTCATTGATTAGTCATTAAAATATTATTACTGCTTACTCATTGATTAGTCATTAAAATATTAATTCTGCTTACTCATTGATTAGTCATTAAAATATTATTACTGCTTACTCATTGATTAGTCATAGAAATAATTAATTCTGCTTACTCATGAATTAGTCATTAAAAGTTTTTCTTAGTCACTAATTAGTCAGCGTAAATGATTCTTTTAGGAACACTTAGTCAGCAATTACTAAGCTATTCTTAATGTTTTTCTTAGTCACTAATTAGTCAGCGTAAATAATTTTTTTGGGAACACTTAGTCAGCAATTACTAAGCTATTCTTAATTGGGGAAGAGCGGCGTTGTTTTCAGTTTATTCGATGAGATGGAGTCGATGAGTTAACAAAGGTAGTAATGGGTAAACGTAGTAGACAATCAGAGGAAGCAAGGAAGAAGGTGCAGGAGGAGAAGGATGCTTTGCTTTCGACCGGATTGTTTGCATTGGGCGAAGAAAATGGAGACTGGGACTCTTCAGAAAGTGGACATGAAGGCGCCAATGATAATGGTGAAACAGAAAAAGATTGGGATCAAGAGCAAGATTATGAGTTACAACCAAGGGTGACCAAGAAACAGAAAGTGGTGGAAAGCTTGCCGATCAAGACTGCCGATGGGAGGATTGAAAGGGTGATGAGAGTCGAACAAGAAAAAGATGAAGATGAAGAACAAGATGAAGAACAAGATGGTGATGATGAACCAGATTCGGAATTGGCTGAGGCTGGGGTTGGCTCTGGTCAACAAGCAGAAGAAGTCGATGAATATGCTGATTTAACTCCCAGTGAAAAATTGATTCGAATAAAAGAAGACATCGCCGAATTAGCATCGAAATTGATTGAAGATCCAGAAGAAAATATTGCATGTTTGACAAGATTAAGAAAAATGTCAGAATCAAAAAATGTGGTAAAATGTCAATTAGCAATTATGGCTTTAGTGCCTGTTTTTAAATCGCTAGCTCCATCTTATAGTATCAGACAATTAACCGAAACTGAATCTCGAGAAAAAGTTAGTCGAGAAGTTCAAAGATTGAGAATCTTTGAACAATCTTTAGTAACAAATTATATGGCTTATATTAATAATTTACAATTGATTGCTAAAACCACTTATTCCAATTCCCAAAATAACAAAAATATTACTGATGAACAAATTAGTACCGGAATTTTAGCTTCGAAAGCTGCTTGCGAATTAGCAACTTCTTTAAGACATTTCAATTACCGTAAAGAAGTATTAACTGTTATAATTCGTCGATTAAACAAACGACCAAATAATCCTCAAGATTTACCTGTATTTCAAAAATGTATAAGAACTTTGGAAACTTTATTAATTGAAGATGAAGAACATGGTGATATTTCAGTTGATATTGTGACTATCATGAGTAAATCCATTAAAGATAAAAAGTATCGAGTCGATGAATCGGTTGTAAATATTTTATTAAGTTTGTCTTTGTTACAAGATTATGATCCAAATAATAATAAAGATGAATCAACTAAAACAAAATTAAAGAAAAAAGATCGAGTTCATTTATCCAAAAAGGAACGTAAAGCTAGAAAAGAACGTAAAGAAATTGAACAAGAATTACAACAAGCTCAACAGGCAATAACCGTTGAACAACGAGAAAAATATCAATCTCAAGTATTAAAAATGGTTTTGAAATTGTATTTAGAAATTTTACGAGAAGGGTCTCATTCCAGTGATAGCAAAAACGATGCAAGTTTCTTGATGGCTGCAGTATTGGAAGGATTGAGTAAGTTTGGATCAATGGCAAATTTTGATTTATTAGGAGATTTCTTGGAAGTATTACGAGAAATAATGTTAGATATTGTTGAAGAACATAAATTGGAGGGGATGTATGAAGGAAGACAGTTAAGGACAATATTATTATGTATTGCTACATCATTTACGTTAGTATTCAATCATTCAGCATTAGGAAAAATTTCGATGGATTTATCGAAATTTGTGAATGTATTGTATATGATACTTGCGGAATTATCATTAGATTGTGATATGGAATTTAGTCATAAAACTTTGCGATTAGCTGATCCTTTAACATTACAATTAGAAAAACCATCAGTTAATGTATCAACAAAATCAGAATTACTATTAAGATGTCTTGATTCGATATTTTTCAAATCAAGAAATGGGACATCTAGTCGAGCCACTGCTTTTATTAAGCGATTATATATTGCTAGTTTGAATACTCCCGAAAAGACATCACTTGCCATTTTAAAGTTTGTTGGTAAATTGATGGCCCGATATGATGAAATTAAAGGACTATGGAATACTGAAGAAAGAATCAGTGGTGAAGGTTCTTATGTATTGGGACTTGAGCGATTAGACAGAGAAGTTGAACTCGAAAGATGTAACAGTGGTGCTGCCACTTTATGGGAAAACGTATTACTTGATAAGCATTATAATCCCATGGTAAGAGACGGGGCCAGATCATTAATGAAAAACAGTAAAGAAAGAAAATGAAGAAGAAGAAAACAAGATAAACAACAACTATATGGATAAATGACAACTATATGGATAATTAACAACTATATGGATAATTGACAATTATATGGATAAACAACAACTATATGGGTAATTGACAACTATATTTTTTCATTTTTTCATTTATTCATTTATTCAATTATTTATAGTGTTTAGGTATTAGTTTCACAACTTTTTATAGAGTCATAGAACAAGTAGCATACAATACCAATACCAATACCAAACAATGTTAGTGCAATAAGTCACTTTGTCAACCTTGAAACTACTTTTAAACATATATAAAATCTACAGAGAAAAACATCTTATTTTGATACCTATAAAACGTAAAAACAACCCCAAACAACTCTGAAACAACACTCTAATATAAAATAACTCAAATCTGTACTCTTCTTATGGATATTGTTTCAATATTATCTTGTAATGTAGTTGTCTTGGTTTTCTTATTTACTGTGGTTCGATTTTTCGAGTTTCCATTGTGATGGGATTTTGACCGGGCTGCACAACCCAACGGGATTTTTCATTTCAAACTAAATTGATTTAGTTTGATAAGGTACCAATTTATTAAGCAAATGGGGTTAAACCAATCGATTTTGCAATATGAAGAGACGTTGGCATTTGGAGGAATAATTGCTGCTTCGGTTTTGGTGGTGGTTGTTATTTGTTTTGCTATTTACAAACTTTGTTTGGACGATGATGATGATGGACGTCATCAATATTCGTCATTGGCAAATGATTCTGGCCCTGTTGATATACCTCGGGATTTTTTAAACGATGAGGAGAGTTTGATGCATTTGGCTGATACCTATGATTTCACTCATTTATCACCAGAAGAACAATCTGGTTATTTAAAGGCCAAGGAATTTACTCAACAAAATCCTCCAAATTACCATCATACTCGAGGTAAATCGTTTACGATTGAGGATGATGCAATTATAGAAGATCGGGGTATTAATGCTTATTACTTTGATCAAGAAGATATTGTCAATCCTCGATTTATCGTTGGTGATAGAACTGAAATTGATTTTATGAATAATGATGCTCCTTACTCAACTGCTACCGCAGTGTTGAATTATGCTTTACCTGTGAAAAATCGAAACTATTCCGATACCGTTTATTTTGAAACCAAAATATTTGAATATTTCGAAACTCCAAATAGTCATTTTTCAATAGGTTTAGTCACTAAACCTTACCCAAGCTCATTCAGATTACCAGGTTATAACAGTTTTTCGATTGGTTATGAATCAACTGGTAATTTGAAAATTAATAAACCATTTCCAACCCCTTTACAACAACATCAAGGTGAAAGAAGTGAATTTAACGCTCTTGTTTTACCTCCCTTAGTTCAATCTGACATAGTGGGCTTTGGATATGTTGTCAGCACTGGTACCATTTTTATCACTAGAAATGGTAAAAAAGTTTTAGATGTCATGAAAGGTTGTTTTGTAGATATGTACCCAGCAATTGGTTGTTTCTCAACCAATGCTAAATTTCAAGTCAATTTAGGCCAAATGGGATTTGTTTGGATTGAAGCTAATGTTAGAAAATATGGCTTTGTTTCTACTAGTGATCACAAAAAACTAGCTGGTGAAAGAGGTTTAGCAGCTTTACCAGAATATTATAATGCTGATACTGATAAAATTTTAGATAAAGGTGAAGAATTACCTCCAAAATATCCAGATGAAGAATTGGATTTTTTTGGAAGATCAATGATGAGAGAATCTTCCTCAAAGCATCATTCTGCACCTCAAAATAAACCACTTAGTAGTTTCAATTCAGAAAAAGATGAACTTGATATTCAAGAAGAAAAAGATAAACCTACTAAAAGTATGATAACTAATGAACCTGAAGAAATCATGGATTTACGTGAACGTATTTATGAGCAAAATATTCAAAATGTCAATGAATTCACTCCATTGGTTGGATCTACTCCTGATGCTAATTCTGAAAGTACTTTGAAGCAAGATAAAATTGAAGCTGCATCAAAATTAATTGATTCAAATGAAATCGATAGTTCGATTGAAAATGAATTACAAGAAAACAATTTAGATACCAATGAAACCAATGAGTTCGTATCGTCTAATGATTCAGATGGAGCAGGAATTGAAAGCCATACAATTGAATCCCAATCGAACAATTCACTGTCACCACCAAACACATTGGAATCCAAATCCAAACCACTGGCGATTTCCAGTAAAGTTTCCATCGACCAGCAAACACAAAACTCTGAACCAAGAAAATCAGAAGAATCAATTCCTATTGAGCATATTACAAATTCTGAAGAAAGATTAGCAGACTCTTCAATTAACGTTTCGGATTCAATTCCAAAAGATAACGAACCTGTCACTAACGTTGATCATTCCACTGTGGAAGTTGCAGGAGGGCAGTCTACGGCTCATATGGATGAAACCCAAGCTTCACCAAGCATGGATAAACCCTCTTCAAAAGAAAACTCTCCTTCAACCTCTAGTACAAAGAAGAAGAAGAAAAATCTTAAAAAGAAGAAAAAGAAGGGTAAAAAGAAGTAAATAGCATAAAGATAGAATATTAGACTACAGATCATTGATCTAGTAAGAAATTTGAAAATTGGATAGTGAAATTAATGAAGATTTTTCCCAAAAAGAAACTATAGCTTTGTAGTTCTCTTTACGTATTTTTGATTACCTTTATTGTCTTCTGGTAGTGTTGCTGTCTCCACAAAAAAAACACAAGCTAGCGCCGCCCAGTTTCGATCCGGGGACATCAGGGTTATGAGCCCTGCGCGCTTCCACTGCGCCACGGCGCTTGATTTGTTTGTTTATTAGATTTGAAATAGACTATACGGATGTTGTTATAGTAAAGCGAAAGGAAAATTCTATAGCAAGTAAATTTATATGTATCTATATTTATCACTTTGGTGTAATGATAATGTAACAGAGATACTGATAAAATTAAATTTTATTACAATAGACTATAGTACCTTAGTAGTATTTATTAAATTACAAAATTTCTAACTTGAACATTATGAGTATAATACAAATAGCTATTAAACCAATAAAATAATAGTAACCGAACAGAATTTATTTTTTTCTTCACTATAGATAAAGTATCATCTATTCATTGTATGATATCTAAATCTATAGAATTTGTAGTAATTTTTTTATTTTTTTTTTTCTGATTTTGGAAAAGGAAACGATGGTTAGACATCATATACATCATTACATGATCATAATATCAAAATATTCATTTCTTCTTTTTATTACCGTTCACTCTAATACCTCTGATAGTTATCCCAGTTTGCTCCACGGGGAATTTTCTGGGTCTACCACGTCTATCTTTCTTTTCTAGCAATTGTTTAACTGCATCGTCATCTAATTTTCTCAAACAAGTTGGCTGTTCATTTAATTTCAAAATTGACTCACTTTTAAGAATGTTCGAACTCTTAACTGTGGTTTGTAAAGATTCAGATTCTTTCAACTCTTTATTCAAGTGCTTGAAATTAGGATGAGATGAATCTATGTATTCGTTTGTTGACGGATCTAAGATCAACTTTTTAGGTCTTCCTCGACGTTTCTTCTCACTAGAAATTGGTGGTAATGGTGGTGATAAAATCGGATTCAGAGTCGTTGTCGACAATTTTCTCTTTTTTGAATCGATATTAGCCTTACCTTTTTGTGGTAAAGTCATGGTATTTAAATCGTCAAGATTGTTGTAGCCATGTTGCTGCTGTTGCTGTTGCTGTTGTTGAAGTTGGTGTTGCTGCTGTTGTTGTTGTTGACGAAGTTGGTGTTGTTTTTGTTGTTGCAGCTTTTGTTCCTGCAGTAGTTGCTTTTGCAGCAGTTGTCTACGTTTTGGAATATCCTGTTCATGTGACATCAGGAGCAGCAGATTCTTCTGTTGTTGAGATTCCTGCTGTTGTTGCAACTGAGGCAGTTGTCCAACTTGCAGTTGAATTGACCGATCCTGTTGTCCACGATGTAGTTGATTTTGTTGCTGATCGCGTTGATTGAGTTGCGGGTTTTGACCTTGATGAAATTGTTGTTGATACAGACCCATTTGACTTAATTGACTAATTTGATTGATACCTAAACTTCCAGGGGTGATACTTCCTAAATTATTATTATTATTATTATTAGTATTATTGCGATTAGTAGAATTATTGTTATTACCATTATTATTGTTATTAGTATTAGCATTATTAGAGTTATTCGGATTGTTATTATTATTATTATAATTATCACTATTGTAACCATTATTCCTATTATTCATTGGTAAATTCCTATTTCCCTTTGACAAATTCAGCTGATCAACCAATGGATTTTGACCAATATTAATGCCATTATTATGAACTTTTTGGCTGTGAATAGTCAGACTAGGGTCATTTATGGAATATTGGGAATTATACTGGGAAGGATGGTTCATTTGATAATGAGTTTGAGTCAAATCTCCAACATTTATTCCCGTTGACCCAAGACTATTAGTGGTACTCATCCCAGCAGCAGCAGCAGCAACTGCTGCTGCAGCGGCAGAAGATCCATGATTATTGGTAATACCAGCAGTACCATTCAGACCTCTTCCATCATAGAAAGGCATTGGATGTAAAGAAGGTTGGTTTGATGAAATTTGACGATTTTGTCGATATACATTGTTATTGTTATTGTTATTGTTATTGTTATTGTTATGATTATTATTTTGATTTTGATTCATATTTGAATTGGATAAAGGCGCCATAGCTTTGCTTCGATCATCTGCTCCACTGGAAGACGCTGGAAAAGGTAGATACATGACTGGGGGCCTCCTGTTTGCTACAAGTATTGATATTGCAACAACTGTTTACTAAAAACTATTTTATTTTTAGGGTAGTTTTTATTTTCCTTTTTTTTTTTTTTTTTCTTTTTTTTTTTTGTTTTTTTTTTTTTTTTTTTTTTTTT